>WEIV01011806.1:150270-201694 GCA_013390005.1 Calyptomena viridis | reverse complement strand
GGGGGGCACGGACACGCTCCCGGGAGCCACCGCCATGGACAGGACCGCCGTGGCCAAGATGGGAGCGGTGGCGAGCGCCAGCGTGTGCGCGCTGGTGGGCGGGGTGGTGCTGGCGCAGTACATCTTCACCATGAAGAAGAAGACGGGTAAGAAGACCAAGATCATCGAGATGGTACGTGGTAAGAGGCCGAGAGCCCCCGGCCGCCCGCCCTTCCCCTCCTTGTCCCGCGGCCGGGCGCTCCCGCAGGGCCACGCGGGTGTCCCGGAGGGATTTCTGGGCGGGGACGTTGATCCCGGTGTGGGATTTCTGTGGGGACAGAGGCCGGAGGCAGGAGCAGCTGTTCCACCGCAGCGGGACCCGCTGGTGCGGAGTGTCAGCTCCCTCCTGCCCTGCCCTGTCCCGTGTGTGCCTGTAGGATACACACGTACCTGTGGGTCTCGGGGGTGATTTAAAAGCCTGCTCGGAACTTGTTTGAAAGGAAAATGGGACGCACACGTGTTCAACCCTATGTTGAAACTGGGAAGCGCTGCTTGTTCGCAGTTACTATAAAAGGAAGATGCGGCTCTCGCTCGCTACTGCCCGTGTTAAACTTGTTATTCAGGGTACTGTTTAAATATCTGCTTATCCATAACTGGCTGGTAAACGGTCCTGCTTCGGACAACATGCTGGTTACGTGGGAATCCTTTAAAATTGTCATTTGTGCATCGCTGTGGTGAAAAACTGAAATCTTCAAGTCACTTGGTGTTGGCCAGTGGGTATTTTGTGATGTCCCGCGCAACACTTTACTAAAAGCTCGGATTTATTTATTTGATTACGCATGGAAACGGATTTTGCTAAGAGTTAGGACTGTGTGTGTAATTGTGAGCTGCCTGATTACTCGCTTGGCCGTGCATTGCCACACACAGTGGAATTCATACAGTGCAGTTTGTGATAACGTGGGTCCGAGGAAGAATTCCTCTGTGAGTTTTTACTAATTATAGAGCCATCATACTTACTGTTGAAAAAAATATTTTTTCTGTCCATCAGTCATGTCACCAGTTTGGAAGTGGGTGCCTTGCTTTTTAGGTTTTTTGAGCCTATTTACCAACAGCTGGTGGGAGAGCAGAAAGTTTGGATTGTCACTTCAGAGGGGTTTTAGATCTATTTCTGTGAAAGATCTCTGGGGTCTCTAGTAGGATTTTACAGAATTCATTTGAAAATTTATTGTGGCATAACGTTAGTTAACTATATTTAAAAAAAAAATCTGGTACTGTAAGGCATTTTAGATATGGGGACAATAAAATAACAACATCTAAAGGCCTGGTCATATGAACACTCAAAAGGCACATCCAATAGTTTCACTAACTTGTATTCACAATACCCTGTTTGAGCTGTAGTTCAGAAAGTGCCAGATAATTGCTGAATATGTATTTATATTAACTCT
This sequence comes from Calyptomena viridis, assembly GCA_013390005.1. Lineage (NCBI taxonomy): Eukaryota > Metazoa > Chordata > Aves > Passeriformes > Eurylaimidae > Calyptomena > Calyptomena viridis. Next base: position 200,270 of record WEIV01011806.1, on the reverse strand, counting down.
CTGTGCAATGTTTAAGTGGTGTTTTGGCTGGGAAGACTTTAACTTTTATCTTCATTGCAAAGAGTTTGCTTTTGATAGGGGAAAAATTGTTAGGCCAATGCTAAATTGATTTCTGGTAAGTGAATTTCTGAAGTATGTACTTCAGGTAACAGAGTGCTGCTCTTGGACACAAATCTGTAATCCTAAATAGATACTTCCAAAAATTCTGCTTTTATGGTCAGAAATTTTCTCAACTTTAAATTGCAAGGAAAATATTAAACTTGTTGAAAGCATGTCAGCTTTCTCATACAGAAACATTTTCTCAGTTGGATGCAATGCATTAATTCTGTCTGCTCACTTATTTAGCAAGCATGTCAATCAATATTCAAGTTGGCAGCTTCCTGAGCTAACAAATACCTTTAGTTGTAAAGGTGCAAGTCTTCTTTCTTAAGTAGTATTTCCAGTAAACACATGAATTCAGACTGTGCAGTTTCTTTGAAATAAGTGAAATAGTTATGTAAACTTCTTACCGAGGAGTCCACCTTGTCAAGTAAGGGCAAAAATGTGTTTGTGTGTTTTATTTGAATGTGCTGCATTCTGGGGAACTCCCTGAAATAGTTTTATTCACCAATATAGATTTGATTCAACATTTTTCATATATAGGATATTTGTATTAGTTTTCTTTTATCGAGAGAGAGAGACCTATGAAACCTATGAGCTGTGGGGGGAAGGTGCTGTTTTTCTGGTATGTAGCTTAGTGTAAGTTACTGTATTTTTCCTAATACATAAGGTGGGTCTTCTGTGCTATATTAAAATTATGAGATTCTTCTTGTATTTTCAGCAGATTTTTTTGGTTCATGTTTTCTTTGGGGAACTTTGGACTTTGGTTTTATACCCAAACTAGACTCAGAATTACCTTGATGTATAACTTTTATCAAAATCAGTAGGGAGCAGGCCCTTTTAGACTTCATTTATGTGATTTCTTACCAATGAAATATTCTTTCCTCATAATTAATTACAGCAATATTGTTTTTTTACTTTTTTCTTACTGAAAATAAAATTAGATTAGTATAAATGCAAGTTACAAAAATTACTTGTAGCTGTCTTTAAATGCTAAAAAGACAGTGACTTTTACAAATCAAATAGAATATCTGTAAGACAAGTCAGTATCAGGAATTATGATGCCAAGAATGTTTGGTGTGAAGAAAAGTGGGAAGGATTCTCCTTGTGGAAAAGAGTGACCATGTTTCCTTACTGAATAATAAAAATCAAGAAACTCATAAATGTCTAGCTCCCATTTCAGTAGATTTATTCCTTAGCACAGCAATTAGCTTGGTACACAAATTTAAGCTTAATGAAGACACCTTAAAATTACTGCATCTTATTCGAAAGAAAAGGTTTAAGTTTGTAATTAAAGTGTTAATATTGTGTCTTCATCAAGCACCTGTAGTTCGCAATCAGGGAGTTTCCCTTGGACACTCATGGATGTGGACAGAGTTACTTCAGCTCCACTTCTGAAGTAACAGAGGCATTAACAGTAAATATATAGCCAGTCATGGGAAGGTTTACTCTGTGAGTTGGAAAACAGCCGACTCTCAAAGCCTTCTGTATTACTTTGCACAGCCAAACTGACAATTCTCTGAAACTCTCACAAGTGTTCCTGCAGTCGGGTGAAGGCAAAAATTAGCCACAAGGTTGCTAAATTTAATTTAAGGTGTGGTTAATAATTAATTAGATTCTGAGAGAAACTTTTTAGATCATGTTTCATGGCTACTTTAAAAAGATTAAGCCTTACGGTAGCATTCAATTTTTTGGATTTTTGTAGGCCCTGGACAACTTTTGGATTCCTGCACAGCAAGTAGTTGTACTGACAATTCAGTTTCTTAATTACTTTTTGCGAAGCCTTTTAGCAGTTCAGCAGAAAACAGCTGCTCACAAACTAGAATGAAAAACATTCAGAGTCTTTCAAAAACAGTCACCCTGTAAGGAATAGTCTGTGTTAAGTAAAATATGGGGTTAATGTAAGAAAAACTTCTTAATGGTGTGACAGTGTTTTTTGTTGTCTGTTTAATAAACAAAGTTGTTAGAAGCTTGGAGTTTCTTCACCAGCTTCTCACAGTTTGATTTTGGAGCTTTTTATTGTATTTCTTCTGTTAGCAGGAGAAACATAATAGAGTTGGTTGGAAACAGAATAGCAGAATAGCCTAAACTGAGACTTCCTCTCCCAGGTTTGTTTCCCAGAAAACTGTGCAAATGCTTAGTTACATTTGTCTATTTCTCCATTCTCTCCCGCAATGAGAGGGTGTAACTATATGAAAGAGAGACTTTGCATCAAATTTCAGCAACAACGAATTAAAACTCGACTTAAAATCAGTTTCTCAGTCTACAGAAAAGGTTTCAACCAGCCATTGTTAAAATGTCTCTGTCAGTTTTCATTTTATTCATTTCATTTCATGTTAGGGGAAGAAAAGAAATGCATGGATTTTTGCATTGTTAGAGTTTACCTGGGGAGAAATAAGCAAGGAGCAAGGTAACTGCTATTTGTCTGCTTCCCTAAGAAATAAAGGAACATATTCTGTATGAATGTATAGAGTTAATATGGGTTGGGTTTTTTTATTGCCATTATTTTCTTTTACTCACTAGAGACTGGGTTCTTGTTTTGTAGGGCATAAGAGCATTTGTGCCACAGATGAAGGATAAATGCCTTTACAACTGGCAGCAAACACACACCACTTTACTTCTGTATTCTTGTCTTGTTGCTTGTTACTGGTTGTTATATTAAGTGATGTTACTCCAGCAAGTTGACCTCCAAGTGGAGGATAAATTAGGGGAGTATATAATGTGTAGCATTCATACTCAAGAATCTAAATGGTTACTATTTGAAGCTCCTTCATGCATACTTTTGCCTGTCCAAAGATGAAGAGTTTGAGCCTGAGAAAACTGGAATCAATAAAAGGTAAATGGAAGGAAAAGGGACTCTCTCTAATGATACCACTGCAGGACATTGTCACTGTCTGAGTGATAATATTTATAATGCGACCTTGAGAGCTATCCAGTTATGTGATCCATGTGGGAATAATACTGTTCAAAAAGAATGGTGCTGTGATACAAACCTAAGAAGTAAAAAGTGAAACAACAACTGAGACCTAATACTGCCCCTACCTATTAATATGTGAATGAGAGCCCTTACATTACTAGCAACCAGTCTATTAGAATAATTTTTCGAATATTGTTAATATTTTTAAACCAAATTAAATTTTATATGAGTACTGGAGATGCCATATAATTATTTCTATAAAACGTGGGGTTTTTTATATTTTATTCCTCAGTAGAAAAATCCCGTTGACAGAGTGATAGACATGAATTACTAAAACAAGGTTGTGTTGCCCACAGGTCATTTGCAAAGATAATCATAATATATGTGCCACTTAGATAATGCATAACACAAGCATGCCTAATATACATGCCACCATGTATTATATAAGACCTACAATGTGTCTTGTAAAGCCAGTTTACACTGGGCAAGAAAAACCTTAAGCACAATAAATATGGATACAACCTAGATACTAGTAATAGTTTTTTATTCTCACTGAAAAATAACTCAGTTGGAAGTTTAAAAAATTTGGATCCCTGGAGAGTAAAAACTGATTCAATGCCAGTATTTTCTCCTCTCACTGTCAAGAATAAAAAAGTTGTCTGCTATACAGATTATGTACATACTAATAGTTTACTTCATTTAGTATAGTAAGCTGATCCTACAATTCAACTATCTGTTTCAGAAGTAGGTTTTAGTTTTTTGAAACTGCTGCTGCCTCTGATTTTTTTATTTAATTCAGTAGATCTTGAAACATGCATTCTTACAAGGAATGATGTCTGTTCTATTATACTTTTTACAGCTTAAGACCAATAGCAAATACTGCAAGTATTAAAAATGTTACCTTTAACTGTCAGACAATATAAGCAGTAATAAGGGGTGTTTAGTTGTCTGAATACACATATCATTGCAAATCTGCTCATATTATGAATTAAAGTTGCATAACATTGCAATCATACTGTTCAGTCTTGAGTTAACAAGAACTATCAGCTTTTATAAAAAATACATAAATTGATCGATGTAGACATTGAAGAGACCCAGGGTATGGATCTGTGCATTTGTAGGTAGGAGAATACTGGGTGTTAATTCAATAGCAGTGGAGCCGTAAATGTTAAAATATCACAATTTGTCTAAGTCTGAAAACATGAAAAATGCCCGAACACTTGAAGTTTCTTTAAAAAAATAAAAAAAGAGCAGCTTCTTTTTACCTTTTATTTTCTCTTGCATGAGTTACATAAGGCAAAATGCCTATTCTCTTCTAGGTTGGCTAGTTCCGATGTACGTTAATAGCCTTCAAGCCATCGGCCACCATTCTTCCCTTCGTGTGTGCACACAGGTGTACTTTGGGCAGGTGCAGGACAGAATACTCCCACTCCTGACCTACCGTGAAGAGTAATTCTTGGAGAGACACTAAGGAAAAATACTAGAAGATAAGCAGGCTGCTGGACCTTATTGCTGTACTTCGGTGCGTTGGTCAGACGGTGATTGATTTCGGAGATGTAAATTTTGGCTGGCGGAGCTGCAGCAGCGGGAGCGCCGAGCAGCAGGTGGCGCCGGTCGGACCTGCCTCCCCCGGGCCACTGTCCTCTGAGGAATCCCGGGCCACAGCGACTGGCATTTCTTGGCCACTGCCTGACTCCAGGTCACACACGTACAGCTGAGCTGCCCCTGCTTGCGGAGGGTCCAGGGGGGCAGCTCTGTCCCCGCTGCCCCTCAGATGCTCCGCGCTGAAATTTGGCTGATCCCATCACGTGCTAAGTGCCACTGAGAGGCAGGAATAGCCCACAGCTATTCTTCCTGGTCTCCTTTCCTAACCGCTGTGCAGAGATAAAAGGCCAGATAAGACAGGGCGAGATATTTGGCTAAGCATACTATTGTGGAGGGTGTAGAAAATCAAAGTTAGGGCGTGAAGTTTAACTTCTCCGCTGGCCTTGCAGTCCTGTAACTGTGCAGCAGTTGATCCGCAGTGCCTGGTTCTTCCTGGAGCTCTGTAGCAGTTATGTTGACCAGCTGCTGGATGTCAGTCGCTTTCTCCTGTCCAAAAGTCATCAATCACCAGTGGTCAGCTGCTGGAAAACATCAGAGAAACTATGATGATTGCAGTAGGCAAATTTTTAGTCCCATGTTTATCATCCAACAGCTTGACTGGCACTGTGCCCTTAAGTTGGAATCGTGGCTGTTTGTTAGTCATCTCTATCTTATGTTGTTTGTGTGGAGTTTCTGACCGTGCAAGAAAAAAAAAATCAGTGCTTGTAAAAGTCCACTGCACTTTTATAATTCTAATATCAATAGAGTGCTTCATGTGAATGTTAAAAAGAGAGGAGGTATTTTTCAGTATAAGTGGTTATTTGTTTAAGGTTGCAGCACACGGGTCAAAGAAGATGCCATGTTTAAACACTAAAAGTAATTATATTATTTCCACTTGCTAATGCCACAAAAGAATACAGAACTGGACTGATTTATCTCAGACAATAATTACAAAAAATAATTTTTAATAACATTTCTATAAATTATGGAAATAATACCCATTGCTAGAAGGAAATGTGACTTGTACTTTCATATATATCAACCTTTTAAAAAAAGAGTTAATTTATTCAATTTGTAATTTTATTTTATTTTTAATGGGCTGGGGCAAAGCCCAGATTTGGCCACTGAAGATTCTTTGAGTGTCTGAATACAGACTTTCAGAGTTCTTGAGCTGGTTTTGCCACTAAGACTCCAGTTCAAATATACTTGTTGTTACCTGTTTCCCACTTGTTAGCTGTAGCTTCCTTCCTGCACCCTTATTATAAAGATCTGTTTGTCTGCTTTGCAAATTGGATCACTGAAATAATCCAAGTTTATTAGTGGTTTAGTTGGGGGTTTTTTAACCTAGGAGTTTATTTTGCTTCTCCTGAATGCTGACAGAATGAATACCACTGAAATGTTCCATTAACCCTGTTCCTTTAAAGCTTTCCCTCTTCGTTGGAAACGTACTAGTTATCAGACTAAAAATGTAATTTTTACACTCAGCAGTTATTAATGCAACACTTACTATTGTGAACTGCATCTATCTTTGCATCGTGTATCACTTATGGGAATGCACCAGTTTGGTCTGCATGTTACCATGGAAAACCTGTATGTGAATCTGAAAGGTAGAAATTAGCACAAAGCAGTAGCAGTTTTAGCATAATAGCAGTAGTAGAGTGCAGAGTGTAGTAGTGGTAGTATTACTACAGGTTGGTTTTGGTATCACTTCTAGAAGGCAAGTACACAGATCTACAAGAAATAAGGAGCATCCAGTTGCATCTTTGAATGGACCCAGCAGTGAGAAACAATCATAAAACACTGAAATGTGGAGGAAGAACAATCCCTCATGCCTCAAGTCCTCATGCTGCCTGTTACCTCTAGAAGTGTATACGGTAGCTGTATTTTGTCTTTAGACTTCATGGATTATGGTTTTCAAGAACTTTAAAGAAGGGTCTGTACTCAAAGGGAACCTAACAGAATTTTCATTAGTCTCAATGTGTAACTTAATTGGAATATTATATTAGCACTACATTCTTCCATCAGAATTGTGTCTGGTAATGCATTGTAGAGTAAACTTTGTCCTGCTGACTTTGCTTTCAAACTGAGTCCCACAACTCCACTATTCAAGGGTCACAGTTTATTTGATCTAGATACAGCATTCTTAGGCTTAGTGAAAAAAAAATCTAAGCAGATGTGGGTTTTTTTCTTAGAAGCAGATAAGAGAAGAAGAAAATCAGCAGCAACTGCTTCAGCCCAAGCCTCGGGCTTAATACAAATTCCATTCTAGATAGTGATGCATGGGAAGCTTCTCAGGAAACAGGCATTTGTTTAAGTTCTTCCAATGCATGTGCATTGGAAGAATATACATATAGACAAGGTATTTAATTATAAAAATATCTATATTAATTTTATATATATGTATAAAAATAATTTAATATATATTGATTTAATTATAAAAAGTATATATGCAGATTTACAGTTTGGGGGAAGATAGCATAGCTCATCAAAATTACGTTATCATGCACGGTGAGACTTTGCACACCTGATAGCCAATTAAGGATTTATAAATACACCACACTGTATTTACATACTACCAGTTCTTAGAATTCTACACTGTTTGCCTAGATATTTTGAAGAAGGATTAGTTGTACCAGCAGCCTCACCTGTAAGCATTATTTGAGTAAGTCTTAGATTCTCTGTAACATGAGAGGAAAGTGGATCTTTCAGATAGCCAGCCTCTACCACTCCACAGCAGTATTATAGAAAAATCAGACTGCCACTCAAATTAATTCTTATTTAAAAAATTCTTATTTGTCAAAATCATCTGTGCTCTCTGAAGAACTGACAAGAAAAAGGAATGATGGGGTAAAAAATAAGATACTTAGAATTAAACACTCTCATGAAAAGCAAATGATTCTCCCTGTCATCACATGTTACAAACAGGGAGTGTTGACTTGCCTTCCATGAAAGGTCTTGCCTGATACAGATGGAATCATTTGTCTTGCAGTGATCTATAGCACAGGCCCAGAGAAAGCATAAGAATGGGGTGAGTTGTCATGAATTTTTTTCTCAGAATGGTATCCCAGCCTCCAGCAGCTTGTATTTCAGAGACAGAGCCTGTAATTTGAGGGTTTTTTTCATGTTGTTGTCCAGTACCTTTTTAAAGCTGTGCAAATTCACAATATTGCCAAAAAGGAATTCCACATCTTACTACTTTTTTTAGTTGTGGGACTTGCAACTGGCTCCTTTGTTTTGAATCTGCCTCCTCTTAATTTTAATTGATGACCTCTGCCTCTTACACTGGAAAAGATCATAAACAATCTTTCCTTATTGACACTTTCTAAGCCACCCCGTAATTTCTTTTCTGGGCTGAAGAATTTTATTATATTCAGTTGTTCATTGTGTGAAATGTTTTCATATCTTGGCTTATTCTTACTGCCCTTCTCAGGGCCTTTTCCAGTTCTGCTCTGGTCTAGCAAGGTAGAGAAACCAGAACTGCTGCAAATTCATAATGGATTTATAAAGAGGGCTGTCCAAAAAGCATTGGTAAGAATAGGAAACAGTGAAATAATGTATGAAGGCCAAGAAAAAAGCTTCAGTTTTCTTCTGCCCTGCATTGAGGGAGTGTCACAACCTTGGTTTCTTCTTTCAATTCTGGTGCTTTAGAAGCTATTTGTAAAATTTAAGTATAATGTAATAAATTGTATTGATCTGACCTTGTTTATATTTAGAATTTTTTTTTTGTAAGGGCAGGAGAAAAACAAAAATAAAAAAGCCATCAGATTAAATTTAGGCTAAGTAGGATGTAATTTATAGAGCAAAATTTCCAAAATGTGTGATTACTGACTGAAGACCACTTGATCATTTCCAGATACTCACCGAGTACTAAACAATACATAACTTCTTTTTTAACCTTTTTTACCCAGTTACAAAGGTTAATTCTCTCCAAAGTGAGGGAATGGGAACTAAAGCAGAGAGATGAGATGATTCCCCTAACATACAATCAGAGAAAAAAGATCCCTGTCCTGAGCTGTATTCATTCATCCCAGAACCTACAGAACCAGTTCTGTATGGTTTGTACCCACTATATTCTCTCAGACGAAATGTTTGCCTGGACTAATAATTGACACAAGGAGATCACACGAAATACTGGAAATTCAGGCCCTAGTTACTGTTAGTTCTTCATAGGCTTCTATAGAGGATTTGAAATATTGCATAAAGTGTTAACTTCTGTTGCCATAGCTGTTAGTTCTGAGTTTTATAGTGTGTAACAATACCTGTGTTTAGAAATACGTCTTTGATAGGTCCATCCAAAGCTCTTAACCTGTGATTTGTTTCCTGTACTTCAAGATCCTAAGTCAGCAACGTGTTTGGCTTGCCTTCACTCCTACTGTCTTGTAAAACTCAAAATGTCTGCTTTTAGAGTGTTTTTGTAAGCATGAGAGGAAGGTGCATAAGGGATAATGATGCTGCAGTATCTTTTATTCTCTCATCAGAGAGATGTATGAAACACAACAAGTGGTTAAGGAGTTTAGCTGTTCTTTATACATTTGAGTGTGTGTGTCAGCACTAATAACTTTGTGTTGAATACAGTCATAGCTGGTCAAACTTTTAGATGATCACCAGTTTTCTCATTTATTGTAAAGAAAGATTGATCTCTGGTCAGATCCATAAAATCTCTATCAAATATATCAAATATAATTGTTAAATATGTCTTGTGATACCATTCAGGTTAAGACCCTCACCTTCTTAGCATGGGTCTGCTCTGGATTTATCACAGTGTAATGAATTCACTCTGTAATATGTTCTCAGCACTTTTCTGTAGCATCTGCTGTTCGAGCTCTTTTTAAAGAATCAACTCTCCTCACAAATCATCTCTCTAATAGACATACACTTTTTCACCATACCAACTGTAAATATGGCTGGCATGGGGGTATTTTTACACCAAACCTGTACTAGAAAAATAAATGTTATCCAACATTCTTGCAAGACGACCTTCTAAACCTTGATGTACCCCAGCTTCATCAAACTGAGCATTTATCTTACTTTCCTTGTAGTTGTCACAGATATAAAAAGCTATTCCTGGAACGTGTATGCTGCTCATTAACTCGGTTCACTAGGGCATGAATAATAATGTTCAGTTGTAATAGGGTTACTAAACAGGAATAAAAGGTTGTAAGCCCATGAAAAGACACTAGGTAATGTTTACACTGCAGACAGGTTTCAATCACCTCTATAGTTTGTAGCAAATACTGGAAATTCCTCTTAAATATGTCCTCTTTCTTCATCTTTAAAAGCTGATGTCAGTTTAGTTGAAGTATCCAATTTTTTACTTAAGGTAAGTTACAGTAAACAAGTGAGGTAACTTACCTGTGCTGTGTTAATGTTTCCACAAATAGATGCCACTTAGGGCAGGGGTGTGTAAGGACCGGTAAAACCAGTTTTCCTTTGCTTTAGACTCAAACTTGCAGTGGTTCTTTGAGAGCATCCTGAATCTCTACAAACCAAGTTCACCTAACACACCAGCATATAAAGTAGAACCTTTTCCTAGTCTTATATGCATGACAAATTATCTGATGTTTTAAATGCCATTCTTTTTTTCCTCTCTCTCTTTCTCTGTGTGGAATACTCTGTAGTTGAGATATGGCCTTCAGCCAAAGAGAAGAGGTTAAAATAGAACCTGTCTCTTGACACATCTATACCTCTTTAGTTCGTGGGTCTTAAAATATATTTAAATGACCTTCCATATTTCAAGAGTAGAAATGTCATGCTGGAGTTTGTTTCTCTCTCTCTTTAAAAAATTAGTGGTAATTTTAATTCATCTCTTAGCAGAAGTTAAATGCTGTAAACAAAACACTCAACTGAGTTAAATCAGCAGTAACAGAACATGGTTAGTAGGAGCTGTTTTAGTTAAAGTGTTTGACACAAAGGTTTCTTGGAGTTGCAAAAACAGTTTTCCTTGTTTTGTAGATGAGGAGTTTCATATATGGCATTTTCATTAAAGTGAAAGTATATTGTTGGTAGAGATACCGTAGCTGTTTTTCTAAGAATTAGGTGTTGGCTGTATAAATGTTTACATAAATTTTGTTCACGTCATTTTCTAGCTCTTTCACTAAAACTGTAATCATTCATGTAAAATGCTTTCTTAATTAGTCTGGTATACCAGGAATAGTCTGTAAGAGTTGGCCTTAATTACTGTAACTTTTTTTTTTTTTGATCTTGAATTGTATTTAAGTTTAATTAAATAAAATAAAAAACTTTTTTTTTGCTTCCCCAACTTTCATTAAGAGCAAGCTAATTTTCTTTAAATTCTTGGCAGCATTAGAATTCATGTTCTCACGGAATCACATCTGAGAAGTATCAGCATTTCAACGGGCCAGCTCCAAAACCCACCAAATCCCTGACTCAGCAATTAGGTTCACAAGACACATTTATATATCAGTACCATTGACACCTTTGAAATATATAAAAGCCCAAAAGCAGGTACTTTGCAAATTGAATGTATAAAGTGATGCCTTTCCCTGAACTACATGATTCATCTAGCAAGCCTATTTTACTTCACTGTTCATAAAGGTTTTTTCTAAATTAGAAATCCAGCACTGACATAAGCTACAGCTTTTTTGCTGTGCACATAATTCGTATTTATTGCATTACATGTATTTCCCAAACATTATTATGAAAATATTAATGAAAAGGATGCTAACTGTGTTAAGGTAATATTCCCTGTATGTTACATTCTGCAACAGTACAAATGCTCTAACAAGTAGATTAATGGGAGCTATGAATCCTGGCAAATACCAATTTACTGTATATAGTCTTTTCAAGGATTATATTTTGAATATACCTTTCAAACAACTTTGCTGCTTCAGGATACAACAGACCTTAACATGTACATTTGAAGGGGTCTTGTTCAATTCTAAGAGGATGAGTGTCGATTGAAGTTGCATGTTTTGTATCAGTTGAAGTATTCAGAACACCACTGAAAAAAAATGAAAGTACACTGTAGGCCAGATACACTGAGGCATTCTGATAAAGTACATACTGACCTATAGTTGCAATGTAGGATGGATCCTACTGTTCCATCCAGTAAAAAAAATCTGTTGGTTTGTTGGGTTGTTTTAGTGTAGCAGAACAGCACATCCTCCTTAGAAGGAAATTTTTGTGACTAATGAATTTCTAGAGTCCTGCTATTGTGAGGGTTTCCTCGTAGCATTAGAGGTTTTGTATGTGCTACACTACTAACTTGCCCTTGCTTCAGCTCTGACAATCACACTGGTCACATTGATGGCCACATATGAATTGGCCTGATGTTTGTGGTTAGTTCTGGCAGCTTGAAACAGGGATCATGAACTTGGGGTTGAACATGAGTTATGGGGTGGTATAGGGAAGCTTGCAGTGTTGCTATAGCAAGAGTTAACTTCACATTACATTTTCAACTTCAAAGTGTAAAATACAATTAGACAATATTTCCTTTATCCTCTCACACTAAAAAAATGTTTCTTTTTAATCCATCTTATTCTGTGATTCTGTGTCACCTAGTTACGGTCTTTGATGAGGCAACGTGCCCAATGACAGACTTCTGAAAGCATGTTGGGTTGCCTTGTCACTCAAAAATCCTGACAAACAAGGCTCCTTGATTTCCTGTATCCTGTATTTCAGTATCACACAGATAATTACAGCCAAAACAAAGATTAATTCATTCATTTGCTCATTCTCCATAAACAAATGTGTGCTACCTAATAAACATTAATGAGAGCATGTCCACGAGCGGTAGAAAATTTGTAGCACTCTGCAACAGGAAATCGTCAAATACTTGCAAAGATTTTGTAAAAGGTTTAAAAAGTAACGACGTAGTAAACCTCTGCTTTGCAAAACAAGTGCCTTCTCCTGTTAGAGCAGCCCAAATTTGCGGGCTGCATCCATGAAAGCTGTTCATTCTGTGAGGGTGAAAGGTTTTGTTGTGGGTGCACCAGCTGATGTGGGAGCCCGTCAGGCTGTGCTGCTGAGCGTGACAAAGTGCTGTGCATTGCTGACGTGCGTCACAGGACCCGGGGGTTTGGCACGGGGATTAGTCAGGCTGTATTTGGAAACGCCCTCAACTGCACCCTGTGCTGCTATATTAGTGTTTCTCAAGCAGCAGGAATTTTCTTTTGCTTCTGCAGCTGGTCCTGCAAAACCCTCTGGTAAGTGTGCACAGCTTCTGTCAACAGTGCATTTTTAAGCCAAGGTTATGAGCTGAGGGCTTACAGTTGTTTACTGTGACAAACCGTATTTTTATATTAAAAATGTGATAGCACATAGTTAGATACAGCATCAAAGGAATAAATATACTTACCAGTTTTAATGGACTAGGTTAATTGAACTTAGATGTTCCTCTACTTTTAAATATGTACCATAGCATCCTCGAGAGTTGGTATTTTATGTCGCTGTGTACCGGGCAATGTCAGCTTTTATTTCTATACAGCAGGAATAGAAAGATCACGTAATATAGCAGACCAATTCTTAAAAGGATTTGGTTGGTTTTTGTTGGCAGCCTGCATGCAAGCCCTGCATCTCTGGACTCTGCTTGCCACCTATGCTGTTGCAGTAGAACAAAATCAAGGACAGAAGAATCAGGAGTGCCCTAAGCTCAACGCACAGGTACTCTCCTTTAGAACAAGAGGAAATGCTGTTGTCATGTTTTCTGTGAAAGTGCTCTCTCTAGATTTTTTTATGTCCTTTTTTTCTTTTCAAACTAAGTATCAGAATCCAGCACATTAAGTATAAAAAATATGTCAATAAATAAAGAAAATAAAACAGGAAAAATAATTTTTAGTATGCTTCCAATTCCATGTCTTAAAATAGCTTAGGCAGTGAAACCACTTCAGGTTATTTCATATAACCTGTGCTGGGTATCTAGTTTTTACAGCCTGTTATCAAGCAACTGTGAAGATACTCAATGTTCTGTTGTTTCATTCACATAATAACATCTGCTTATTTAATTTTTAGATAGGTAGTCCTAAGGCTATTTCTTGGCAGAACTACTAAAAGAGTAATTTGGTAATTACTGGTTACTAAGGATTTCTCACCATATTTGAGCTTGCATCATACGATTACAAAATGTATTATGGTTTTGGTAATTATAAATAGTAAGTATTTGTCCTGAGCTCAGATTATGCCAGTCAGTAGTGCAGTTCTTCTCACTGGCTGCACATAAAGGAGTGACTGATGTGACTACACTCATGTCCAGTAGCTTTTGATGTTCCTGTCTAAAACAGAAACCTCCTTACAGCTGGAGCTGCTAAGAGAAACCTCTGTTGCACTCAAGAAACAGAATTCAGTTGTTTGAATTAAAGCCAGTCTTGCTTTATACATGTATGAGCATATACATATGGAGGAAGAGATACACACATTCTTGTTCTTGTTCATTCTTGTGGGGTTTGTTATGGCTCCCCTGCTTCTTGCAGCTCAGACATTGCAAATAGCAGAAGTTACATGAAGGAGCTTGCATGCTTTTTCAGGAGTTTTTTTAGAAAGCTTTGTGGTTTTGAGTAGGTAATGTTCTGTAATAATAGAAAAAAAAGGGAGTGAAAAATAGTATGTAAGTCAAGGAATGTGCCCCTTTTCTTCATAATTTCACCAAACTGTTACTTTCTTTCACCAGCAATACCAAAATCAATTTTCTGTATCTTCTGGATATCAAATTTCACAGCTATCACTGATGCCATGCCCTGCCTTTTTTGGAATATGTCCATAAGTAAGTTTACATGATAGGTAGTCTCAGACCTCGGAACTGGACATCTGCAGTTCCCAAAATAAATGTCATTTATTCTTGGTTTATGCTTATTTATGTGGAAGCTGTCACCATAGACTAGAAATAAAATTTACAAATAATTGAATCCTATCCATTTTATCACTTTGATTTGCATTTTCCGTGTTCAGAAATAACATTGATAGTTCCCTCTCCTTGACAGCCCTCCCTTGTGTGTCCTTTGTATCAAAATATAACAGATTTGGAACCTAGTCTAGTCTAAGGCAGGTTTACCAACAAAGTAGAAAAACAGAAATTGTGTGATACTTGAAATTCACATACTGTCAGTAGCATTACAGCTAAATCTTATTCATTGCTGTATCATTTTTATGACATTATGCAGATTTTGTGGTATATTTTTAATACATTTGTAAGTGTGAGAACAGTTCTTACTATGATTCAGAATTATTGACACCTAACAAAGTACTCTGTCAGTCATTGAGATATATAGAGAAGTTCCCTTAAAATTTTATCTGCCCATAATCCAGGTTTTTTTCTTAGCAGTGATTTTTGAGAGGCTTCCATACTAGATGAGTCTTTGTAAAATGAGAAAAGTTTGTATTTGCCAAGTAGTGTAGGCTTACAGGGTATCAGTATAAAAATACTCTGCTCCTGTTTTTTATGTCCTTCGTGAAAGCATTGCTTAGCAGACTTATGATGACAACCTCCTACAGTTTTAGTTATTACTAGTAATATTTCAGCCTGTGTGTCTGCATTGGATTGTGAAATGAGCCATATCTCTATGTAGTTAAGATAGCAAGTCATTCATCAACTCGTCCTTCTTAACTCAAAATTACTGACTGTGAAAACAGAAGGTCCCACAGTTGTCCTTTATATGAAGTTTTTTTTATTTGACATTTTTCTTTCCATTTTGTGTTTTAATCACAGGGACTTGTTTTACTGGGTAGGGGGATGGAAGCAACTGCTCTACCTCCAACACTTAGTAGATTGAAAAGTTCAGTATAATCCTAACTCCAGGATACAATACTCCGTGTGCACACAATCAGTTATGAATTTCCTGGGATACCTGATTGGAAATGCTTACTATGGCAGCTGTAAATTCACTTAGATCACCAAAATGAATGGCAGGTCTTATCACCAGCTGTTGTTTTGTACTTGAACTGATGCAGCATGCACTTAAATACACACTGTCTCACAAACTGAGAAAACAACAAATGTATTAAGCAGCACCTGGATACAACTGAAGAGCAGTTCTATTTGCACCTCTGTTATCCAATTGTATGTAAGAAACTTCATTTCAGAACTAGAATTCAATAGGGTCTATAGGCAAATACTTCTCTTTGTTTAACCCACCTACAAAGAGATGCATGTCTCATGTACTAATTAGGCTTGTAATTTTCAAAACTATCCTTGTTGTAAATGATGCATTCTGTGGTTTGTAGGACTGGGGGATTTCCAAACCTGCGTGAATCCATTACAGTTCATTCCTCAAGGTATGACTATAACATTGTTAGATACAAAATAATCTCCTACGTCCTTATTTCAGTTACCTGCTATCACAAACAAGCAGATTGGTTTTTTCCTTTTCTTAAATCCAGCTAAACTCAACCTTTAAAATAATCTTTTTCGGTTTTGTTCTCCTTCCTTCTTTCAAAGGCTCCTTAAAATTGTCAGAGACTAGAAACTTAGATGTATTTGTGGCCTGTGTATATACCAACCACAAATTAGCTTTGGGAGTTGTCATCTTTTAACATGTGTTTTAAGAGATATCAGCCTCTGAGCTATTTAAGTAGCATATAGATGTCCTTGGTAAGAAAGCAAAACTCTTCTCACACTTTTACAAAATGACAGAATAAATAGGTGCACTTAAGTAATTCAATATGATGTACTTTCAGATGTCACAATAAAATATGAATTCTTTTTCCTGTGCTTATATAGTTTTAGTTATGTAATTAGAAGCTCCTTGTTATAAAAAGTTTTCTTGACTTTGTTATGTGCTCTGGAGATTTTTGTTTGGCTGTTTCTCCATTTCTGTTCTTCCCAATCAATTAGTGCATCAGAATTTGGGGCTTTTTATGTGTGTACTGAATTGACTCCTAGAGTTTTCTTAAACAACAAATAGAAGCACAAATTTTATCAAATTGACTGAATTTTTCTTAATATTTTTTCACCCTTTATTCTTTCATCTCTTACCAGTTCTTTCCAAGTAGAATCTGCTTTTCTCTTTTAACTGTGAGGAATGGCAAATATGCAACACTGAGACAGGTAGACTGGGCAGAAGTGTAAAACATTGAAGGAGACAGTTTGCCAGAGAACTGGTGACTGCAGTTTCATTTAGACATTCATTAGACAGTTTCATTTACTTCTACTATAATAATGATAAAGACTAAATAAAAGAATTCCTACTTAATGTTCAGTTGGAAATATTAATACAAGGAATTAGTGATGGGGAAAGTGGCTATTTCAATTAATCATATTTGTCTGAGGCTTTATCAGATGCCACATCTGTAAGACTTGTTTTTTCCTATGAAGGTGTCTGTGGGACTGAAATTGTCTGGGTTATATTTGCTGCAGAAGATTTCCCCCTCCTAAATTAAAATACTCTTCAACTGCCATCAATTCCTGTGGAGAAATGAAAAAATGTACTAGAAATAAATTAACCTTATAAACTGATCTTGAGTAGGAGTATCAGTTTACAACATCAAAGCAGGAAGCTTTCATCATACTTAAAATCTTAAGCAATGTCTTGTTTAACACAATCTACTAAAGTGTTTACCAAGATTTTTCCTCAGGTTGTTTCAGAAACTTATGAAAGGGCTCAGTCTGAAATGAAACAGGACCAAAGAATCCAACTTTCCTCACATGGGCTCTTCCTCTGGTCTCTCCATCTCCACCAACCTCTGTGTAAATTAGTTACATTAGAAAATCTGTTGCTTAGTATCTAAGTAAACCAAGTAATGCTTGAACTACTTCTTACAAAAGCACACATTTAGATTTCACTTTTTTTAATTTTTGCATTCCAAATCTAAAAATAAATACATAATTCACTGAAAGTTAAAGGAATTAGATTAGTCAATTTACAGTAAAAAAATTACCAAATGCACTCAAAGTGCTTTATCTTTCATTATAAAGACTGCTATATACACACAAAACAAGTGATAAGCTTACTTTTGCTTACTAGCACCATATAACATACAAAAGAAATACCATAAAACTTTAAAGAGTTTCATATTATTAGTATATTATTTTGTGAAGCTAGATCTGCTGCTAATTGTGAATAAATATCTGTAAAGCTGTATCTCAAAGGATTAGTGAATTCTTAATTGGATATTTTTCAGGAATTCTGTTTCTTGTTAACACTCATTAGCTTTCTCCATGACTCCCGGCCTGGGATGTAGCTGACAGCTGGAAGTCAGTGCTAATGTACCTTTTGTGAATTTGCTGTGCTAAGAGAAGGCACTGCAACCACACAGGGAACAGCAATCCTGGCTTAGGAGGTACCACTTTCAGAGAAAATGTCTTTGCCATAGGATGGCAAAGGAAAACCTTACATCTTGTCCACCAAGGAAAATGGATCCAGTTTGTTTCTTTATGAGATTTATAAAGCAAAGAAGTAGTGAATACCCTGTCATGACTTAAGAGTTTTTGCCAAGATATTCTGATATAGGTGAGACTTTTTGGATGGGTGGAAAACCTTGGAAATTTATCAGAGACTCTTAATTAAGATTCTAGAAGGATTTCTGTTTTCAGTAGTGTCTTTGAGGATATCAGCAAGAAAGTAGCAGTAAGCACACTGGGGATTAGAATTATTTGTTGCATTGAAAGATAGGAGCACTGATGTGGAAGAAAAGATACAATCCAGCAAGATTAACTGTAAAATTTAGCACTTTGTACAACTACCTGTTTCTGCCTAGGAGTAATTTTGAAGAATATTTGGTCATTACCAGCTGAACTTGAATCATTCTCACCATATTACTGCTAACACAGCCCGTGTGTTCCAGTGGATATGCAAAGGTTTTGTCTGAAGACATGGGCCGAGGCCTGGTCAGAGCAGAGCAGAAGGATTATATCCACAGTCGTGGGTGCTGTGTTTCAAGACCAAGGTGATTCAAGGGAATGGGCCAGGATAACATCAAGAATTATCAGAGGTTTAGAAAATTGTGCTCTGCAAAAGAAGATTGAAGAAACCTGGATTTTTACATTCAGGAAGAAGGGAAAAATATACGCAGTGAGAATCTGTGCAAAAGAATATTTTCCTCCAAATTGAATGACCTAAAATTACAAAAAGATATTAAATAGGGATCAAGGAAACTCTTCTGAACATAAAATACACAGTTAGGGAAAGTGAGAAATAATGTGAGTGGGGGTTTTGAAGAATGGGTTAGACAAGGATCTGCTGAGAGGGATGTGGCTACAATAGTTTGCTCCTCCCTGAGGACAGGGTGGACTAGAGCCAATATTTAAAGGTATCTCCAGCTCTTTCTTTTCTCTGTGGTGTGTGTCTTTTCCATTACAAAAACATGTGTTTGCAATACTTGAAAATGCCATCTTTTTCTTAAATGATAACCAGATTGCAATTTGACTTCAAGTTGGCTGTTACTAACAAACAAAAGACTTAGTAGCATCAAGAGCAGGAAGAAAAAGTGCTGTGTGACTTACTAACAATTGGTGATATGAGAACTCTGGGTCCAGAAATGTGTCTGGCAAGAGAAACTACCCCTTTTTTTGTTTGTTTCTGTTTGTTTGTTTGTTTTAATTAGCTCACTGCAGCAAAAATTACATGCTAGCTATAAGAAAAGAAAAACTGAATTATCATAATGCTAAAAATTTAATTCCTAGCACTTTATCATCTCTGAAGTTCTGTAGACAGAAAAAAAAAGCTTACTACTCATAAGTGCCCATTTAGACAGATTGCAAATGTCTGATGCCTTTGCTTCGTAATAGGTCCATATATGGTTATAAAGGAAGGAAATACATGCTACATTGGGAAATTTCTGTAAATAAGTAGTTCTTTTACCATTTCTGCAAGGTTGAAGGTAAACATTCAAAGGAAACAAGGGCTCGAGGTGGGTGGTTGGGGAGGAATGGGGGCTTTGTGGGATTTTTTTTGTTTTGTTTTTTCTTTTTTTATACCAAATTCATCATTTATCATAATTTTCAAGAAATATATTTCATTCAAGAGGAATATGTGATGTGATAGCATGTGTTATTTCAAAAGTGTGCAGACAGATAGGTAATGGTAATGACTGGGGGACTGGCTGGGGAGCACGAATGACTGTACAGCCTTGTGGTATTGGAGTACTCAGCATTCTCAAGGAAACAATGTCTAAAATCAGTCTGTCTATCTCTGTTGAGACTTAAAGGACATATTAATTGCACAAAGAGTAAGTTTTAAGATTCACCATCTCCTAGTGATGTATTTAAACCACAAAATGAACCCATATGTCCTGCTTCTATACATCTCCCTTATTTCTTGCAAGTATAATTTAACTAAATGCTTTTCTGTGAGTGTCAACTTGTTGAATAATTTGATATTAGGAAAGGAAATGAACAAAAAAGATGTTGAAAGTAAACAGAACAGTATGCAGTTACTACATCTGGAGTACTTTCTGTTTCTTCTTCCTCGTGTCCTCCTGTCCTGAGCATACCTTGATGTCACGTGAAGCTGGTTATAGATGCAGAGCTCCCAGTCTGATGGATAGCAGGTATTGCCTAGTAAGTTTTCTCTGTAAGTATATTTATGTCTTTGTTCTTACTCTCCATAGATGCCAGAATTTCAGAAGAAGACGGTCCATATTAAGGACCCAGGGAGAGTAGAGGAGATTATTTGTGGCCTCATCAAAGGTGGAGCCGCCAAACTTCAGGTAAAGTTAATAGAAGGTGTAACCAGTTTGGAATAAAAGCAACTGCAGGATTGTTACTATATGCCAAAAAAATTAAGTATGTATAACAGAAGTCAACCTTCAAGATTATCTCCAGAACTTAGACATGTGAAATCTTTTAATAGTCCTTGTTGCTTCAACTGTAATTCAGCCAGACTCTACTTAAGTAAATGACATAAACATAGAAGCTTAGTAATTTCAGGAAACATTCTGACCAAAGGAATTAGAAAAACAGTTTTGTTAAAAAATAAGTTACTCTTCTGGGATATGCTAGTTTACATTACAATGGCTCAATAGAATAGGGAGGTTTCTGTGGCACACATGCTACTCAGCTGCAGCTATTGTTGATCATTCAGAATTTCTAGCCATTCTTTATTTTGTCCCTCCGCATTGTAAGACAGTTTTGCTTTTTCTTTCCTTAAATAGATTATTACAGATTTTGATATGACATTAAGTAGATTTTCCTACAATGGAAAAAGATGTCCAACTTGTCATAGTGAGTACTTTTTTTTTTAATACAGATTGATTTGTTCACTCCTCTTTTAGTTTTTCCCATATTTTAATTTTCTATCCAGTTTATTACCTAATATGTGAGATTTTATATTGACTTATTACCTGACCTGTACATTCTAATGAAGAAATATTCTAGTGACTGTATGTGGTTTTATGTGTATATATATGTATATATTCATCAGAATCTATGTGAATTAAAATCAGATAAGTTGTCATTCACATTAAAGTATTAAGTTTTGAACTCTTAAGATTTTAGTGGCTATATATGGTAGGGTTGAATTTTATTTTTTAAGAGCCTGTGCTAGTCCTGACACCTGCAAAAACCAGACAAAAAACTCCTTAGAATTCTTGGCATTTTTATCCCTACGCCACAGTCTTTTAGAACAAGCAAAGAGAATCCATCTACTGATGAAGTGGGAACTCTTAAGACATATGGGATGCCTCAGGATGATTTCAGAAACAGTCAAATCTCAAGAAACAGATACAAAAATATGTAATTAACATTGCAATTCAGAGACGAAGGGAAGGGCGTCTTCATACTTATGTAGAAAAATGTGCCTTTTACTGGTTGCTGGTAAGAAAAATTCTGAGGAAACATATTGGTATGTCATCACACATTGTTATCTGTGCCATTTACAGTGCTGTAGAGCAAAGTAAAAGAAATACACCATCTTGTTTAACACTCTTTTTTTCCCCCCCTGCCCCAGACATCATTGATAATTCCAAGATCATCACAGACGAATGTCGGAAAAAGGTAAACAAAAAACCCAGGAGCAGTTGGTTTGTTGTACAAACAACTGCCAGTATTCCCTGAGTGGGGAAAGTTATTTTGATTGGTTAGACCAAATATCAAGTGATGTTTTATTAAAATACATTAAACATGTGGTGGTTTTTTCCCCCCTTCAGTTATTGCAGCTGAAAGAAACATATTATGCTATTGAAATTGATCCAGCTCTCACTGTTGAAGAGAAGTATCCATATATGGTAGAATGGTAAGAGACACCTCCCATATTCAAATTGTACTAAGTTTAGATTTAATAAGTTTTTAAAAGCAAATTAATGGCAGTACTTAGCTTTCAGCTATCACATGAACTGAATTAATCTGAGTGTTGTACAACAACTGGTTCTGTTTTGCTGTTAGTTTGAATGAGCAAGAATTAACCATACAAGATACTTTTCATCACGAGATTTAATGAAAGGTGAATCATAATAAGCAAAGTTCAACCCATTTTTCTGTTTATATTCTAGGTACCATAAATCTCATGCACTACTCATTGAACAAGGCTTACAGAAAGATAAATTTGCAGAAATTGTGAGGGAATCTGATGTTATGCTGAAGTAAGTTCATTTTGATTTGAATGACAGTGCTTCAGGGCATTTTCTGTAGATTCTTACTGGGTGTTGGGATGAGGAGAAAAAAAGGGAAGGAAAAGGAAACCAAACATGCATTCCTGAGAATGTGACACTGTGACACCTTAATCTTGGAACACAGTGATCTCCCTGTGTTCCCATTTTATTACTTACTTATTTTTATCACATTGTATGTTGTATCTAAATGCCTACAATGATCACACTGTATAAACCAGAGATCTGAAACTTCTTTTAGTCCCATCTCTACAAGCTTCCTTTCTGTAGCCTTTCATCCTCTTTATATTGCACTGGTGACACTTTATTTTTTTAAGAGCAATGCAGAGTTTAACTTAGTTCCTTTGAAAAACATACTGCATAATAGTTTTATCTGAGATAAAAGTGCAGCAACTAAAGAAACATGTTTCATATGTTGTATTAAATATTATTCTTCCTCTATGGCTGAAGGCAAGTTTAAAAGCCAACAAAATCCTTGTTCAAAATGTGCTTCTGTCTCTTTGAAAGCTCTCTAAAACTGTCTGCAAATTGTGGGCTACTGAAACCGGATGTTAGAACTTAAATTGTGGAAGTATTTGTTTCTAATACTGACTAAATTCTTATCTTTTGCAAACAGACAAGCACCCTGTCTCTGCCTCTTTGAAAGCCTAAGTCCACATGGGTTGAATCTTCATTCACAAGCTAAAATTCCCCAAAAAACTTTCACAATATTTCTTTTTTTAGGTGTAAAATTCTACCAATCTATGACTGTGTATAGAGAGAACATATAGAGACAGCACTATCTTTTTCCTGGAATACTATACAAGTCTTGGATACTGAACACTAAAAAATTCTCGGAAAAGAGCGGCAATAAATGTTCTCAGGACTTAAAAACAAAACAAAATTTGTTTCATAGTAATAACCATATAGAAAGTCACATTTTTAAGCAAGGAAGATTGAAAGGAGATGTACAGCCTGATAGTAGCTAGAGAAAGTTCTACTAGTTGCTCTCTTGCTTGTTCTGGAATATTTAGGGAGGGGGAAGTGTTTTTAAATGTTTAAAACATGATTAGATGTTTTAAAAAAATTATACAGAACAAGACCAAACAGCTCGGTGGAGCAGTTTCTTACTAAAACTATGTGCTTTATGTTAGGTTGATGGTTCTTGCTAACCTGAAAAGGTGAAGTAAAAGACATGAACTAAAATGCTCAGGGAGAATTAATTCTTTTCCAAAGATGATGTGATTGTCTCCTGAAAACAGACTTTTCTTGACTTTGAGATTTGATTTGCGTTTACATTCCGTCTTGCAGAGAAGGATATGAGAACTTCTTTGATAAGCTCAGTGAACATAACGTTCCTGTGTTCATATTTTCTGCTGGGATTGGGGACATTCTTGAGGAAGTAATCCACCAGGCTGGGGTCTACCATTCAAATGTCAAAGTGGTTTCCAATTTCATGGATTTTGATGAAAACGTACGTATGAGATAACACCCTCTATCTTTTTCCTGGAATACTTGGTATTTAGTAGCTATTCATGTGTAATCAAAGCACATTTAACTGCAGCAGATGTAACCACCTACCCTGACATAAGAGAAACTTAGAACTGTGTGCTCGGCACTCTCAGCCAAGAGCCAGCAGAGAATAACAGTTCAAGCACCATTAGTGTGGTGTGACTAAAATACCACTCATTTCCTCTAATGACAGCCTCATGCTTGGCCCAGCACTGCTGCTGCTACTCCTCCAACCAGGGAGAATCAGTGTCTCTCTACACTTAACAAGGCTGTCACAGTCATTATGTTATTTTGCACTAATTTATCTCGTTCATCATCAGAGATTATGTAGTTCAGTGTTAGCTCAACACTAGTATCACCCAGTCTAAATTCTGTCTTGTCTGAATGATACTAGAAATAACTTCAGTGTTGTTTTTTCAATAGGGAGTATTAAAAGGATTTAAAGGAGAATTGATTCACGTTTACAACAAACATGATGGTGCCTTGAAGAACACAGAGTACTTCAAACAACTGAAAGACAACAGTAATATCATATTGCTTGGGGATTCTCAAGGAGACTTGAGTATGGCAGATGGAGTAGCAAATGTTGAGCACATTCTTAAGATTGGCTATCTCAATGATAAAGTAAGTAGCCTTACATAGCCTTGTAAGCTTTGAATGAAACACTGAGAGTTAGAAACAGGCTCATAATAATACACATAGATATCTATTCAAGTGTTTGGCCCATATTTGCTTTGCAACTTCAACCATTTTTCATAGATTTCTTTTTTTTCTGACCCATAAGCTACAAAAACTCAATTGTATTTTGCTTTGGTTTTCCTACTGAACTACTACCAAAAAGGTATTTTCTAGACAAGTAAAATTCAGAGGCTATAAAAATTAATTCTCTTAAATTCCTGTGGCTCCTCCCCCTCCTTTCAATACTGGATTGATACTTGAGCAGGATTTTAATTTTTCAAATAACAAATTTAGCCAGTCTCTCCTCTTTTTTTTTTTCACTATTTTTTTAAGCGACACACTTATTTCTTAAGTTATAATGCACATCCATTTACCATTCAGAGAGAAAAAAAAATCAGTTTTCTATATCTGCCTGCCTTTTGGGAAGTTGAAGAAGTAGCTTTTCTTTCAGTATCTTTACATGTGAGATCCTGGAATAAACGAGAGGTATTATATCCTAGAATTGCATGCATAGTTATGTCAGGCCACTCCTACTCTGCCCTCCTATGGAATTCACTTGTAGGAGCAATAGATTATTTGCATGGCTCATTCCCTGAACTGGTGAAAAATTGGGCTATATTTTAATGACAAAAAGTCTTTCAGTAATTAATTCTTTCTCTTTATCCCTTCTGCAATTAGGTAGATGAGCTTCTGGAAAAATATATGGACTCTTACGATATTGTCTTGGTGAAAGATGAATCCTTGGAAGTTGCCAACTCGATCCTACAGAAAATCCTGTGAATTCAGTCTGCAGTCACTCCATTCCTTCCAAGAGGCAACTGGACAGAAGAGCACACGTTTGCTATCTTAGATGTGTTCATTACTCATTTATGGAACTGTTTAATTTAATTTAAAACTTCTATCTTCATACTGGTATTTTGGAATATGTATGGTATCAATTGTCAACTACCAGCTCCTTTTACTGCTCTTATGCTGTTCTTTATTGTCTCACACTCCTGTTATAACTAGGTTTAAATTGGATTTATAGATGTGATAAACTGCTGCTGATGGGATACTGTTGTTCACTGTCTTTTTTAATCAGGCATTTCAGAGCAGCATTTTAGAAAATGTGGCTATTCTGTAAAGTGGAAGGTGTAAATGCTCTGTGAACAAGCAGCGTGCACGTTTGTGTTGCCTTTTCAAAGACGACTTTTCAGTCTCAGCTGTACTTTGAAGGATCTTATTCATTCACTATGAAGTTTTTCATACATATATTTTTCTTCAGTAAAAATGCTTTATTCACCCAATTCAGGCAAAGTGTTTCTTCTTCATAGATTTTTGCATCATTACAAAACACTCTCTATCCTTATTGTTTGTTATCCTCTGTGAAAGGGGAAGAATGTTTTAAATTAGTATACGAGAGAGAAAATTTCTCATCTTTGTAACAACAGATAGTTTCACAAGCTGATAGTACACAGCCTCCCTGCAGTGAGCAGGGACATCTTCAACTAGGTCAGGTTGCTCAGTGCCCCATCCAGCCCGACCCTGAATGTTTCCAGGAATGGGACATCAGCCACCTCTCTGGACAAACCTGTGCAATATATCATTGTTCCCTTTGCTTTATTTTATTCACAGCAGGAACTGTGCCATCTTCTGTTCTCTCAGGAATGGTAATAAAAATGTGGGAGAGCCTAGATCTGCATTCTCTCCCACCAGAAGTAATACGTATCTCAAGAAAATGCCTTTCCCTCCAACCTGTGATCTAAATTCTGACTCGATAGCACCAGTCACATTTTTTCCAAATCAGCAGATTTAAGCAGTTACCAGTCCTGCTGGAACTTTGCCACGAAGGGAAGAAGAGGCCATAGTTTCCATACCCTATCTCTGCATCCTCTGCAGTAAACCAAAGTTAAATCATCTCTGTATTTTGAATGCAGGGCAGAGGCTTGATGCACCATCACAGGTAGTGTGAGCACACAAACATGTGGCACATGCTATGCTGGCAGGGACCTTTCAGAAATTCCAGCCTGTATCTGAACAGGGAAAGAGTGTTTGAGGGATGATGTCCTCCTTGTTATGACCTACAGTCATGTAATCCTCTGCTCCTGGCACAGTGACAGCTGGTGCCCAGAAGCAGGAGCCTTGAAGTTGTGCCTTGGAGCAGAAAACCAGTAAGACAACCAAGGTGAAGTGGCACCTTGGCTGCCTTCCATTCCAGAGCCGTGACTCAGGAGGCAGCAGATTGGAAGTGCTGAACGCACCCTGGCAGTGCCAGTGACAGGAGGAGATGGGAGCAGCAGCTGCCCCAGCCCTGGCCTGCCAAGAGCCTGTCAGCCAAAGCCAGAAGACAGGGAGAGCTTGAAGGCAGCAGTGACAGCTGCTGAGTCCGTGGTCACAGGGACCGGGTATGAACTCGCCTTCTGCCTCAGCACTGCCGGCAGGACAAGCAGGGGGATGTAATGTGTGACTCCCCACAGGGCACAGGGTGAGCTGCCCCCTCAGCAACCAGGTCTGCACCACCCAGGCATGGCAGGGTTCTTAGGGAATGCTGCAGCATTTCAGTTCCTTCACAGTCTGCATTTGGGGGTTTAGGCACCTACCAGGTTTATGTCAGCTGAGGTAATGTTAAGGTTTGGGAGGGGGGAGCAGGGCTGGTGGTGCTTGGGTTTAGTGCTTTTTTAAACATGCAATCATGCTGGCTCTTTTGTCATAGCTGCCAAATAAAGGTCCAAAAGGCAAAGGCCTCCTGAAAAACACCAAGGTGTTTGGATGCACTGCTTACTCAACCAGCCTCTAATTGCAAGGGGCTAATTACCAGGCAATACTTCCAAAGTTTACATTGGGACAAAGTTTTCCATTTACAATGGGTTATCTTTGGAATACAGATAACAGTTAAAATTTAGAGTATGTGAAGTGTAACTGATTGTCACATCTCCATAGCACAAGATGTGTCAGCAACACACTCTGTGGCACAAGATCCTAAGATCATTCTGAGCTACAAGTGTAACACATTTCCCTGACCATCCCAGCACATGTGAAAAAGGAGGGGGCAGTTCTGGTCTCTCTGTGTGGACTGTCCCATGTTTTCATCAAACTTGCCTCAGGATACACTCATTGATCCTTCCCCCAGAATTTCTCCTCATCCTCACCCAAGAGGTGAGTGAGCCATCGCTCCTTCAGTGTGAGGAAGATCTTGTTGCTCAACCCACAATTGAAAAAAAATCCCTAACAAAAAAAAAATAAAAATGAAAATAAACCAACACAAAGAAACCAAACAAAATCACATACAAAAGCACATGCAGAGAAAGGATTAGAAATAGAAATATATTAGAATATAGAAAAGGATTAGGCAGCATCTTTAAAAGCAGTTACCAAAAGAGATCTCCAACTACATCTTAGTCCAAGTTACTGAAATTAGTATTCAGCCTACCTAGAGCCCACACATCTCAGAAGGGAGCACTTGGTTCTCAACTACAGGGACACCCAGAACTCTTTGCCTCGGCAGAGGATTTCAGATCAAACCACCATCTTCCAAGCATTATATAAGGAAGGTTTTTCCAATCTCACCTCCAAACAAGTGAACAATGAATGGTCAGTCACCAAACGTTCAGTCCACAATGACAATCACTTAAAGAAAAGGATTCTTGTCCTTCCAAGAGGAGGCAGCCAAGTTAAGATCTCCAGCATGCTTTTCTCCTTCTCTCAGTAAGTCCTGTCAATCTCAGATCCTGTGTTAAGTATCTGCCAGAGCAAGAAACCTTTGCTAGGACATAAAAGCAACTAAGACATGTTGCAGCTACCCCACAGAACCTGTACAAAGGGTATCTTCATGGCAAATAATTTATTTCTTGAAATACCATTATACAGCTTTCTAGAAAAAACAATTACTTATGCGATCAACCTGAACCAGGAGGTTGGATTTTAAAAACCTTCATTGTGTCATACAGATTATCAATATCCTTCTGTCTCACATCCCACTGCCAACCACAACTCATGCTTATGTGGTACTTAAGGGAAAACAATGCATTTTTAGATATCCTCCAACTTATCAAAATCCCATCTTTTTTGTCACTGGAGTGTTGGCTAGAAATAAGAATTAAGTTATCAGTTGCCTCTCCAAAACCATGAACAAAATTAACTGCAAGCAAAATTAATTCTACAGTTACAGGTTAAACCATCCTTCTCCAGCAAGTCTAATTCTTGTAATTGCTATCAAGATTCTTCATTCAGTTTTAGGAAAAAGATGCTGTTCACAGTATATCTTTCTAAATCAAATTTCTAACCAGAAACATTTTGCAACCCTAAAAGTGTATTTCATTTATGATTTAGTTTGGAAAGAAAGGTATCACACATTTCCCAAACCATTTTCCCACAGCCAAAAGACCATATCTAAAGTTTAAAGCAAGGCATAAGCAAAGTTAAGTGAATTCATTACTTTTTTTTCTTCCTCTACTCACAATATCTGTTCTGTCTGTAGCACATGTCCAAGGTCAAGTATTTGGGACCTTTATTTAGCTGAAAAAGATTCCTCCTCTTCAGTGGGTGTTCCAGACAGCTCAAATGTCCTCTTACTGTCAAACACACACTAACAGTCTTAAACTGAGCCAAAAACTTGCACCCAGTACTAGCAAAATATGCCTTTTTTAAGCTTAAAGGAAAATCTGAGTATTTTTTCACAGAGAAAAAAACAATATCCAACAACTGAAAACTCTAAGTAAAACGGCTGATACACTTGGAGCAGGTGGAGTTATACAGCAGAAAGCATTGCTATCAAATTAGGACAGCAAAATCACACAGAAAGAGACATATTTATAAATACCTGGATTTTTCAGGGTACACACCCATGTTCCTTTTCCACTGACAATTCAATCAGCAATTGCCAACCTCGGCTGCCAGCAACTTCCTCTCCTATCAGCAGTCAGCTGCCCGGCTCTGAGAATAGCACCTGCCTGTTTTGTTAGAGGAGTAGCAGTCTGATTTCTGGAGAGCCCCTCATTAGTTAAACCAGCCAGTTACATCTACCTATTAATGACATTTAAGATTTACCATCTACTTTTCTAAAGTTACCTCAGTTAAGTATGTAAAAAAGTACCTAGACACTAATTCTATACATAAATATTCTAAATAGATATACACGATACATTCTAAATAGGTAAGTTCTAAACACTACATTAATAGACTAAACCTACATTGATAGATAAATTCTAAATATTAAATTCTAAATGCTAAAAATAAAATGCTAGTAAATAGATAAATTCTAAATAGACAGATAGATAAAAATTGATAAATTCTAAATAGCTACTTTCTCCTTAAAAAAAATATTTTATGTTTCGAGGTAGAAAATATTTCCCTTATATCCATACTCCCCAAAGGCCATGCTCTAACACAACAGTGACATGGAGGTATTTATTTATTGCTGGAGCTGGGGGTGCAGGGGCTGTGCTGAGCTCTCCCAGTCCACACCAGCACAATTTCACTTCCCAGCCAGCTCCCCCTGCCCCCAGGCTCTGGTTTGGTGACCAGGCAGGCAGTGCCCTCACTTTTAGGGGGCTGCCACACACCCTGAGTACCAATGGGTAGAGGATTCAATAAGTGCAACCCTTTTCTAAGGAAGGTGACCCAAGCTTTTCTTCAAGGGAGAAGCCTGTAGCTGCCAACAGAAAGGAAAAGGACTGGGTCTGCGTTAGTAGCCAAAAATCTGGATTTTATGCAGTTTAGCCTAACACAGCCAGGCAGACCTGGCTTCTGTTGCCTTTGTCTGGGCAATGCATATTATTTGCATATTGCGAAATACAATTATTTTGCAGCAAGTTTTTCCATATATTTTTCCCCAAAGCTGCATTCTTATTTCCAAAATGGCAACCTCCAGACTTGGACAGATGAGATGAGAGGGCACAAAATACTTCCTTTTGAGAGATAAACATCTTTAGATGGATCATGTTTGCTAAGGCCTAAGGAGCAATGGAATGAGAATTTCAGATGTACTTATCCTATCTAGAGGCACTAGCAAAATCATCCCTGCTATTCCATCACTGACAAGCAGTTCCAAATAAATCCAGCACAGCAATGCTTGGGATTTCCAACTGACTGCACTTTGGTGCTTCTCCTTGCCTTGCATCTGCCCTGGAGGACAACTCTGTTATCCTGGTTTACTAGGAACTCTTCTTCTCACTTCCTGGGACCCTCCTGGAATGTTCCTTCATGCAGAAAGATTGGGTCCATTCACTAGGATTTTCTCAGACAAAACAACTCAGGATATCATAGACTCAGAGAATGGTTTGGGAATCCTCCCTCAAAAGGAGGGGAGATAGACTTGGGTTTTTAGGGGTACATATGAGAACAGAGTCAGGGATAAGGAGCTGTTTCCACACTAGGGACTACTTCTGGAAGAATTCAAATCACAACTTGCTTCCTGCTCCTTCTCTCAGCTCTGTCAGGATGCAGAAACAATGCATCTGAACCACAACAAAAAGAGAGCAACCTGCTTCCAAATAAAACAAAAGGGAAAAATGTGTGCAACCATCTTCGGAGGAAGGAGCTTCCACAAGATGGTAAGGCTTCTGAAGATCCATTCAGGACACAAACCTTTGGATTGCAAATGCCAGTCACTGATATCCACCATTTTTACATCTTCCATAAAGCACCACTGTTTACATCAAGCCCAAATCGACCAGACTTCCACCATTTTACATGCAATACATGTGGGGTTTGAGTTACAGATGAAAACATCAAACCTCACATACAAAGCTCAGTGAGTTTGCTCTCTCTAACCTGGGGAATGAAATGCTGTTTCTTACGTGAGACAACTTCATTCAATGAAAGACTTGGGAGTCCCCATCAACCCCCAATCATATTGCCAATGGCAATATGGGATGAGTAATTTAGGCAATACCTCCTAAAGGCAAAGAATTACTTCATTTCACCTGTGTGAAATATGAAAAAAATAAGTCTTTTATTGTGGTCTATTATTTTTATAATTCCGGATCAAATAAAGAATCCATAATCTTAGTTTAAAATATTTTTCCTGAAGATTAATAGCAATATTGAACACATTCAGGACAAGCCTGCTGTGAGCAAGAGAAGGGAGCTGCAGAAAGAGGGTATTTGCTTTGATTCAAGGTCCCAACCCATCAAAATGCCAGGAAAAAAAAAAGTAATAGTTCATCAACATTTTATTTAACAAAAAGATCAGTTATCCAACATTTAATGGTATCAAACTCAAAAAAATATTTCACTGCACTTTCTGTGAGAACTGCATTAAAAACCAATACAAAATGTTTTCTTCCAACTGAAATACCAGCTTTTAGAACGAGAATCTCAGGGAGCTTACATCCCACATGTACAGATCAAGGAAAGCAAGAAACTAGACACAAAGCATATAATGGAAACACAACTCCCTTCCTACTCCTCTTTGACAGTGTCTCGCTGTACGTATTTGTGCTCTTTACATGCAGTGTACTGAGGGGATCACACAGCCTTCCAAAAATATGTCTGTTTAGTGTATTTAGTGCTAAGCAGCTCTGCTCCATTTGTCGAGCTAACGGGTGACTGTCTCAAGAGCTCACAAAATCTAAACAGCACTTCCAGGGCTGACTTTGTGTTGAGGGATAGGCCAGAACGTTTGCACACACAAACAGATGGGCCTAGTTCTTGATTCTGTCACTGTCTGTCTGTTTGTTTGCCTCTGCAGTCTGCTCTGCTGCTTAAGCTATAAGTACTTACTCCTTAGTCTAGCAATTCCCAAAATAGGAGACAGAAGCCCAACACAAACTGTATCCAATATATATGACAGCATTTGGACCCTGTAATACTAATATTTAATGTCTAACAAAACTATAAACAGGGTTGCAACTTGAAAGGTTTTGGAATCTCTGATGGGAACACTGGCCAGCAAGAGTCAAGGTTACTAATTCAACACAATACAGATGGTAGGGAACTTACTCCGTAGGTAAAAACCCAACACATACACAGTATTAATTCTAGGCCTATTTAATTTAATTCACAGCTTATGGAAGTTTTGCAATGGCATGGCCATCATTTGCATGTTCTGCACTTTGCATATCAGATCTTTTGCTGGCAAATACCCACATGAGCTTGTTCAGGTACTGGAAAGAGTGCTCATGCCTTCTGAAAGGAACTGGGGTCAACAGCTAACAATTTTTCCAGGTTATTTTCATGGGGAATATTTTGGTTCATTCTCCTGCACAAATATTTCTGACACAGAAGGTTTTTTAAAACTCTTTTAAAAGGACTTGCTAAGTTTTCTCTCTACCATCCATCCAAGTGACTGTGTATTGTTCAATGAGAACTTCTGATCTTCAGCATAAAAACAGACCACGTGTGGCAGTACACTCTTTACCTGTTTATACATCCTACCTCAAGGCACTTAACACTTTTTCCAGATATAGCTAACAATTCCAACTGAAAATCTTTTCCTACTTTAACATCCTACCCACACCCCAGCACAGGCAGACACAACTATCCAAGTGCTACCCTTCCAGAACCATGCTTGCCAAAACCCCTTCCATTACACACGTTCAAACAGTAGGTCAGCTCAGGACTCCTCTTTTTCTCTTATCCTTACAGTTCATCATGTTCCTCTTTGGCCTCCTGATCTTTCAACTTGAATTCTTCAGCAGTAACTTTCCCATTTCCATCCCGGTCTTGATTGGTGAACATATTTCTAACAATCTTTTCAAAATCAAAACCGGGAGCTAGTCTTCCTCTGCCAGAGTCAACTTGAGCTTGGATGTACTCTGAAAACTGAGAGAAAGGAGAAAGAACAGATCACAATGAAATGGACACTTAAAACTGAAGAGTATTTACAAAAGTAGCATTTACTTATTGTTGACTATCCAGCATTGTACTACTTATTACATGCAGGTAGAAGCACATTGTTACTACCCTATAAAGTTATACCACCTAAATTAGACTAATTAGGACAGACACAGGAGGTTAAATCACTCTTTGTGGAGTTCAGCAGGGAATTCCTAATTTATTCCAGTGGGTTCTAGACCCGTAACAAGAACACTTCTGTTTCATATTGAGGAAGAAAATGAGTTGCCCAGAGCATGACATAGGAACAGATCTATATGGACAGAAAGGGTATTTGGTATTTGCATACCAATACATGAAGATCACGCTATAAAACAGATATCCACCTGCATTTTACCAGAATAAACATGCAAGAAAAAAAGAATGAAACACAGAAATGAGACTTTGAATATCAGGATACCATGAGATTTGTTAAAATAGCTTCAAGCATTATGCCTCGCACTTGACTCCTGTGTGGGGAAGGTTGCAAGGTTCATTTTCCCTAAAAATCTCTCTTCTGATATATATGATGAAGCTATTCAAGGTAATTACACAACATTTGACTGAAATCATACTGCTGGCTTGACAAAACCAGAAAGTCCACAATCAAACACAACTTTTCCAGTTACTATTACCTCTGGTGCTACTTATTAAACAAGCTTTAGCAGTGAGAGCTACTGCTGACATTCATTTACACCTTTGAAGCCAAGCATCCTCTCATATCTCCTTGGCTTCTCCTTCTCCTCCCGACTAGGTGACCAGAAGGATGTGGATAGTAACAGCCACATCCTACCTAATTCTCTAAATCAGTAAAAGCTCTTTTCTTCTCTGCAAGAACAGGAGTGGAGGAAAACACAAGAGAGATGATGGAGGTGGAAGGAAAACAATGAGGTGGAAGATAGTGCTAGAAAAGGATTTTTATTTTACCCCATTAGCTTGTTAAAATCCTCAAAGGCATCTCATGCTGTTCCACAGGGCTACAGCCTGAGCTGCCCCATGAGTGCTGCAGGCAGCTCCACTCCAGAGAGGAAGGACACAAAACAGAATGATAGAGAAAAGTGAGAAAGAAGATTTCAGAAGAGAATAAAAAAACAGAACTGCAGAGTTAAAAGAAAAGGCAGAGGAAAACCTCATGGAGGTTTCTATTATCAGAGATGGTGTGGCAAAGGCAAACAGCCCTCAATTAGGGCACCCAGTGACAAGCACACAATTCATCCATGGAAAGAGTGGCCACAGGCACGGGCAGGCTCCAGAAGTGATTAGACAGTTCCTGGATGCACTGCTCCAGACTCAGTTTTGGCTCAGGAATTCATCACAAACTGCCAATTAATGGACACTGAGAAGGCTGATCCAGTGAAGGATTGTTGGATAACACCTCTGCCTCTTACACTTGTGTCCTAAGATCTGTCCTAAGGATCTGTTGTTGACCAAGGAGACCACAATGGTAAATCATCTGAAGTAATATGGGTATTCTTTTTTTTTTCTTTCTGGTTCTTTCTAAAGCAAATAACCATGTTTTAACTGACATGTTGCCTTCCTTTTAACTTTACAACACCATGTCAGAAGAAGAGGGTAAAAGGAGAAGAGAAGGAGAGGAGAGACTCCATTCTCCAACATCTGCATTGATGAGGGTAGGAGAAAACATCTTGATGATGGTTGTATGAGAAAACCACTGCAGATATTTTCATCGTTTCAGCTTACCTCCTCCAAAAGAACCTCTCCATCATGATTCTGGTCTATTTCTTCAAAAAGATTGGGAGAGACTTCCTCATTCCATACAAACATGTACCCTTCAGGCAAGCCAGACACTAATTCCAGCAGTTCGATGTCAAAAACTAATACAGCACTACCAGGCACTTCTCCTTCTGTCACAAGAAAAAATATCAAAATGGGGTATTTATCCTCACTTACACTAAAAGTATATTTCCTTTTAATCCATAATTAAATTTATCTTCCCACTCTACTCTATTCTTCTCTACTGTGATCCCAAGCCCATCAAATCTTCCTGTTCGCTTCAGCAGAGGTGATCAAAACATAAAGAAAGCTTTCATAATAAAACTGCATCCATTTTTTTACTTATAACATTAAAACTGTGCGAATAAATCGATTTTCCTCTGTCTTGCAGATACACTGTGTACTTCTGTGAGATTCAACAGTGTTGCAACAGGTTACCTCAATGAAACCACAGAAGGAGTTTAATTTATCCTTGAAAAAGAAAAGTCAAGGTCACGTCTAATCCTCTGTTTGCCAGAGACAGCAAACGAGCAATCTTTCAGATAGCCAGGTATATACCAAAACACTCCTGCAATGTTTCAGACCATGTGTATCAAATGTAACTTGAGCAATGGCAAATACCCAGGACAGGTATTCGACACAGTTGAATTTTTATGTTATGAGGACATTTTCAATTTATTATATATAACTATGCGATTTTATATAATAGATAAAATTATGTATAAAATGTTGTACATATAATACTCCCAATTTTTCATGGAAGACAGGTACAAGTGGAAATGCATTCTTACCTCTTCAACACAAATTAATTCTCCATCCACATGATGCCTTACAGCCTTCATAAACTATAAACTGCTCTGGAAAGCAACCTATGCCAAGTGTTTCCATACACATCCGAATTTGTTGATCTTCGTGATCTCCTCTTAGGAGTCCTCTCTCTCAAGTCTTTTAACTTGCAAGACCAGTACCAACCACACATACAAGTTCTTGTCACTCCTATATTGTTCTTTTTATTACTGCTGTCCCTGTCATTAAAAATTGATAAGCTTCAATGTTCTAAAGCTGCCTTAAAATATATTGGTGTTGGGGTTTCAACAGCACTAATACACTGTTTCACATCCTACATTCAGTTCATGTAGTTTCTGAATTTTGAGTTTTCTTTGAATTTCCCAACATATTAGTGCTGACCAGTCCCCTCCAGTTTTGTTCCCTGAATAACACGTCGCATGTTCAAACGCGAGCACCCAACTCCCTATCATGGAGAACAGTGTTTGCATCCCTCAGACTGCCTGGAGCTTTCTGTTCTGACAAAGCAACATTACTGGGGGCGTGTGCTCCCTTTTGTACTGTGATGGTCTTTCTATTGGCCACAGTAACAGCATGACTCCAAATACAACACAGACAGTATGTTCATTCCATTGGGGAATGTGATGGGGGAGGAGTGTCTAAAACAATGAAATGAAAAACCTCTAAAAAAATCCCATTCGAGCAGCTAAGACACACTCACCTTAGGACCTAGTACATAAGAGGTAAGAAAACATGCACACTTGTGTTTCATTTACTCAAGGGATGCTAAGTGAATGTGCACTTACCAACTCCATCTTCTCCATAACCAAGGTGAGGTGGAATAACAACCGTTCGTCGCTCCCCAACACACATGTCCTGAAGGCCCATGTCCATCCCCACCACCACCTGTCCAGACCCCAGAACTATGTTGTAAGTCTTGCCAAGGCTGTGTCTAGAGAGAAAGGGAAGAAAAATAAAAAGCACCCTTAACATGCAATACAGCACTTCTGTTGTTCAAAATTACCACAAAAATTTCTAGTGTCTGGTCATTGCCAAAAATTAGCTTCATGCCAAACACTCTGTTCTACCAAACACTTAGCTGAAGTTGTTCTCAAGTTACAGTCAGCACCAAACAGACACGTCCCTGATGCTGACATGTCCTCTGGCACTAAAATTATAGTCTTCTTTAATCAAATCAAATTAAAATCATTAACTGTACCAATTACACCCCCAAGGCATTTTATCTCGAAGCAAGGGCTTTCATCTTTCACGTATTTTTAACTACTGCAGCTGGACTTTTCAGCAGATGTAAAAATTCCAGATGTACACCTGCCTCAGAACTACCAACCTATAGGGATCTAGGTGCACTCCCATGGATCAACCATCACTTTAATGAAATCAGTTACTATAGTCTAGGTAGTTATTTAACCAAAACAGCCTGGAGTGTACTACTACTGCTGCTATCTACCCATATTAAAATGAATTATACCTTGCTGCACGTGGCTAATTTCTAAAATTAGAAGCTATCCCAAGTTAAGAGCCCAGAAGTTAAACATGTATTGTGATTCTAGAAGCAGAGTGTGCAGTGTTAAGACTCTATTCTGTTGATCTCCTTTCTTTGGTTATTTGGCTTGGCTGTGCCTCTGCAGGACATGCTTGTACAACAGAGCATTATTTGGAAAGAAAACAGTTCAGTGGCTACAAGGTTAGCCTTAAAATTAGGAGCACATGGTTTCTGATCTTTGATTCTCTATAAACTGCTTTGAATAAGGTCTCGATGTCCCTTGGTTCCTGCTACAAAATGGGAATTGAGCATTCCTGACATATAAAAGGTATTTTGAATCCAATCATGTTACTTGTACACATACTTGCCTACAGAATTATATCACGTGCTCCAACCTAAGGCAGCTTTTCAGCTCTGCAAGCTATTGTGCATACCTTGTGAAACCTATGAGCTGCTTCCTGTGTTAATTAAGTTGGGAAAATAGCTTTTCCCAACTTCCCTTCCAAAAACTAAAATATTATTTGGATGACTTGCGCTACCCAAAAGACGAAGGAAAAAAAACAAAACAAAACAGGCACAAATATTCTTGTAGGTGCAGTGAACAGTGTGATGAGGTCACTTTTGCTCCAACTGGTCTCCTGTAGAACTATCTCTTGCTTTCCTCATAAACCCACTGTCAACAGGGAGAAGGAAGAGCAACATTATCATCACAGTCACGATGAAGTCCTCTGGTAGTTTCTCCATGGTGACACCACAACTACAATACAGAAGAACTAGCACCCATGTGTGGTACGTGTCATGTGAAACATGACAGGTGACCACCTACTATAAACCACACTCAGGATATCTTCAACTAGACCACACCAAGTAGCCCAACCAGACCTCTCTCATGAGCACTGAATCAGCACAGAGCAAAAATCCTACCCAAAAACTGAATAAACCTGGACAACTCATTTTTGACAAGCCCTGTGATGTCCTGGCATGACTGGCCCAGATACCTGAATTGGCCCATTGCAACAGAATGCCATGAAACCTGTTCCATCACTCCACACATACTGTTTATATTCTTCTCCAACATGCTTCTACATCCTTTTTTTGTTCCCAGTTCTCTCATTATGCTATGACAGATTGTCTTTTTCTTTTCCTCCTCCTATATATCTTAGGCAGGCAGACATAAAAAGAAAAATACATTCTATATAAATACTCTTTTTTTTTAGTGGAAGTTCTTTATTCCCTGCCAGCTTGCTTTGCAGGCAATGCATTCTGCTTTCACAGTTGCAGGGAGTATTTTCCTTACCAGATCATTCACATACTTACGTCGAGTCTAGCAAAGTACCATCCAGGAGCGAAGCATTGTAGTGATATTTCAAGTAATCTCCCTTCTTACTCAGTACAGTGCAGTTGGAAGGCTTGTAGTTAACAGTAATGCTGACAGAATCGGCGGGGTTGTGGAAGTCAACCACGTGGATGTCAAAGACCAGTACTGCAGACCCTGGAATCTTTCCTGAATAGGAAGCAAATTAGGTAAATAGAGAAAATGGTACCCAAAGAGGCTTATGATGACCAGGTACTGCACTCTGTAAGAAAATGTATTCCTGCTGTGTAGTCATTCTGCTCTTCTCAGAATTAAAGGATGCAACACANTGAGGAGAAGCCATCAGAGAAGGTCTGCTACTGAGTCATGCTGCTCTTCTCAGAGTTAAAGGATGCAACACGTGCAAGCTGCATCCACATACAGGATAGAGAATATATACAGATATAGAGTATAGGAAAGAGAATCAGTGGGAAAGCACTGAACACGCACTCGAAAGTTCAGCAATGAAGGAAAGAGTTTTCATTATTCAGAAATTGAAAATTATGCAGAAATGAAGGAATAACCATGTATTTCCTGTGACCATCCTAAATAACTCATCTGCCTTTGACATACTAATTCAATATTGATCTTCAAAATTCTCATAGGACTTCTGGTGCTTCAAAGAATGTCATTATGCCTAAAAGGTTACATTTCCTTAAAATGTCCTGATAGCAGGCAACTTCTTCCCTGCCTCCCCAGGATCATGTGTAATTGCATTACCAGGATTGACACAAACATCCAGATCCAGGAATAGGGTTTGTTGAGTCTAATTCCCAAATCAACAGCACAGAATCAACATTCCCAGAAGAAAGGCTTTTCTTCTAAGTCACTTATCCAGGTAACATCCCAGGAGGCACCTCATGAAACACCAGCCATAACACCATGATGGGTTATCATATTCAACCTCTCACAGCAATCCTTTTAGGTACTAATGAGTTTTCCCAAAGGAATGTTAATTGTATGTTATACATACACAGATACTTTGCTGTGACATGCAGCTACCATTTACAGAGGAGGTTTAGAAGTTCCACAAAACCTGTGGCTGTGGAAGGAATAGGGAAGAAACACAACAAACTCCTTCAGCATACAGAGCTTAAGACACACAGGAAGGAAGATCTCACATTGCAGAGTTCCTGGAACCCAAGTACCAGTCTGCCTGAAACACCAATTACCCAAATGAGTTCAGGTTACTAATTACAGGTGAGATTGCTCTATATTCTTATTGTCCTACCTACTTAACTAATTAAAATAATTCTGCAAGTTCTGGGTGTAGTCTTGTAAGTTTTATGTCAGCAAAATAATGAACTAATTGGTAAACTTTCCGAATGCCAGAAAAATGAAAACACACACAGATGGACTAAACGATAAATGAAACCTCATTAACTATGGAGGACCTGAATGCAAATTCAAGCTCACCTCTTCCTTCTTCTCCATATCCAAGATGAGGGGGGATTATTATTCTTCTTTTTTCACCAGTGCATACACCCAGCAAACCTTCATCCATTCCGGCAATCACATAACCTTTCCCAACATAGGTGTCATATGTGTGGTTTCGTGAATAACTGTGAAAAATATTTGCATTTAGCAGTGTCAGGTCTACTCAAGAAAACAAAGAATCTTGCAATAGCTCTGCAACACAATTCTGAAATCAGTAAGGTCAAACATGGTCATTAATGAGCACCACGGAGAAACAAAGCAATCACCATGTTCCATGAATTCAGGCCACCAGGTTTCATCAGTCAGTGACACGTCTCACTTTTTGCCCAGTAGTGGGACCCTGGCTATTGAACAGCTAGAAAATTTGCAAATTCACTTCCACTATATCTTGAAAGAAAAATCATACTTATTTATGTATTTTAGACTAAACAGTAGTTTAGTAGTTTCACCAGTAACTGAAAAAAAAATTGGTTTTCTCCTTTAAAATTTCCTGTGCCCTGATACCACTTTAATAAGTACTTATCAACTAGATACAGTTGATGTTCCTTTTCATAAGACACCCTTCAAACTATCTCATTTTGCAACCACAGCTATGTAGTTCTGCTACTATAAGGAGCAGGTGAGATAAATAGGTTCTTCTGGGATGCACATTAAAATGAGTCATACAACAAAGCAGTATCAACACTATCCCTCCCTTCCAAGCCATGCCAACCACTTATATGTATAAGTTGAAGGATACATAGGTTGAAGGACCTGCTTCAATACTTAATGATGGAATAAAACAAGGCTACAACGATAAATACTGTTTATTACAAGAACATGACTGTCTTCTGCCTTTCTTCAAGGCATGTTATATGAAGGCACAGCCCATGGAAGAGAAGGCATAAAGGTTTCAATTCAATTCAATTACAAACTGGCTCTGGGAAAGACTAAAATCAGTACAAGACCAGACCCTGATGTAATTCAGAGGTTTACTCAACTGCTCTGAGTCCAGACAGCCCTGGCTGAGCTGCCCAGAGGCAGTTCTGCAGCTGAATATTTCAGAGTAAAAAAGCAAGGGAAAATATTACTAGAACTCTCAAACACAGACATTTGCAGTGCACTTGGCATATTCCCTGTACTAGTAAGAAATCTGCTCCTGGATAACTAACTCCAGGGTTTCCAGTAACTATTGTGAGCTGCCCTATTCCTCCATCTATGAATTCTGCAGTAGGTCAGGATACAATGCTCTAATGAATACGCCTTCTAACAACTGTCAGCACTCCAGAATGATACAGAGGCTGCTGTCTACAAAGCATTTACAATTTATTGACAACAACCCTAATATAAATAATACAGCCATTTTCAAAAATTGTTTAATTACTACAGACAATACTCATTTACATCTCAAAAAAGAGAGATTCTGAGTAGATGCACTGTGTTTAAGTTCTTAACTGACAAGCTGTAAATCAAGGTCTACAGTGATGGCTGCTGTTGTGATACTAAACATTTTTCCATGAGTTTGTTTTGTAAAACATTTACATTGGCTCATTTTCACCTCCTTTTAGCTACTCCTGCCAGCTGTTCTGAAAGCTGGAGTGGGATAGTAAAGCACTGCTCAATTAAGAGCAAATGAAAGTGACAGAAAGTTACAAGGGTATTATTCCTCACATGATTCTGTACACAAGGCTCCTGTGCCCAGAGAGCTTTGAATTTACTGTGAAAATCATCTCTCTTCCTTTTTCACAGAAACCTTCTTGCTGAATTCTGCAACTCTGTAATTCAGTCTTGAAAGACATGAGCCTTCAAAACGCAGTTTCCAAGTACAAATATGATGAACCTCAAACTATCCACTAGCACACTGACTCACAATTCTCGAGACATAAAATGGGTATCATATTGATTTCCTCTCTCTTCTGTGGTATTCCCTGTTTGGCAGATAAACGTTGCGGGGCAATCTTCAGGCTCGAGTGTCCAAAGCACTCATGGCTTCACGGTGCCGGTCACTGCCCCTAGATGGCGTCTGTGACACTGTCATAGTACAAAACAGCTCTTTTCCTTCCCCTATGGAAAAGTTTTTGATGAGTTTTTTAAGAAGACTCCAAGTCCACTTGAAATTTTCAAAAACCAAGGAAAACCAAAAAATTGTATTTGGGTCTACTATGGACAAGACAGAGGAGTCAAACTGGAAACACGATCTGTAGAGTTGAATGGTTCAGTTACCTGGAATCAAATAATGTGCCATCCAAAAGTGTGCCATTGTAATGGTATCGGACAAAGTCTCCTGTCTGGCTTCTCCGCTCACAAGATTCAGGCACAAGCTGGTTCTCAATAACAATACCATCTTTGGGGTTATGGAGATCTAGCAAAACCACATCAAAGACAAGGGAAGCTTGGCCAGGGATCTCCTTACCTACAAAAGTGTTAAAGCAGAAAATTGGTAAGAAATAGCAGGTGTTCTAGCAGAAGCTTTAACATGTTTGTTGAAGAAAAGTAACCTACTGCCAAATATCAAGCACCTCCCCTCCCAAAATAGAGTCATAGAATCATAGAGTATCCTGAGTTGGAAGGGACGCACTAGGATCATCAAAGTCCAACTCTTGGCCCTGCATAGGACACCTCAAGAATCACACCATGTGCCTGAGAGCATTGTCCAAAATGCTTCTTTAACTCTGTCAGGCTTGGTGCTGTGACCACTTGCTGTGACTCCCCACTCCCTGGGGAGCTTGTTCCATTGCCCAACCACTCCCTGGGTGAGGAATCTCTTCCTAATATCCAACCTAAACCTCCTCCGACTTCATGGCTTCATGTCACTCCCTCAGGTTCTGTCACTGGTCACCAGAGAGAAGAGATCAGTGTTTGCCCCTGCTCTTCCCCTCATGAGGAAGTTGTAACTGCAATGAGGTTTACCCTCAGTCTCCTCTTCTCCAGGCTGAGCAGACCAAGTGACCTCAGCCACTCCTCGTACGGCTTCTCCTCAAGGCCCTTCACCATCTTTGTTGCCCTCCTTTGGACACTCTCTAACAGCTTAGTATCTTTTTTACATTGTGGTGCCCAAACCTGCACACAATATTCAAGGTGAGGCTGCACCAGTGCAGAGCAG
Organism: Calyptomena viridis; assembly: GCA_013390005.1. NCBI lineage: Eukaryota > Metazoa > Chordata > Aves > Passeriformes > Eurylaimidae > Calyptomena > Calyptomena viridis. The sequence continues at coordinate 157,318 of WEIV01011806.1, read as the reverse complement.
AGGGGGACAATCCCCTCCCTCAACAGGCTGCTGATGCTTTGCCTGATGCCCCCAGGACAAGGATGGCTCTCTCAGCTGCCAGGGCACACTGTCATATTCAATTTGCCATCAACCATCGATTTGCCCTGGGTTCCTTTCCGTGGTGCTGCTCTCCACTTTCTCATTTCCTAGTTTGTCCATACACCCAGGGTTGCTCCATCTCAGGTGTGGAAGCCAGTTTGTTTACCTTCATACAGTTGGTGACTGCTCAGCCTTCTAACTTGTCTAGGTCTCTCTAAAAATTTGCTTCCAGTCAGTCATTTTTTGTTTCAGTGGGTTTTTCACTCAATTCTCCAACTACATAATTTCATTCTGTTCCTACTCTGATGGCACTGCCTCACTGAAAACAGCCACCTCTTCAACAACACCCATCTTAGTCAATACATATCAGCCCCATCCGAGCTGCATGGTTTAGTCTACCAGTATTCCCAACACACTTCATGGAAGTGCATAAAATAACCAAAACCACCACTAGGACACAAATCTGGTACCTCAAAACAGAAGGCCTCATGGTGGAAGTTGAAGAAGGGCAAACTGAGTATCTCAGTGAAAAACTACCTTCCCACCAAAGTATAAACTATAGTGTGAGTTGCTTTGAACGAGAACCACTGAGTTTAAGATCTTGGCAAAATTTTAAAACATAACTTCATCAAGTTTTGTTATCTGTGGAGACGGCTGTCACAGTTAATGGTAATGAAGCCATGAAGGGGTATATGAAATCTTGTACAGCACAGACACATCCTTAAACACCAGAGAAGAGAAAGAAAATAAGGAAGAGTCACAAGCTATACTTAACTGCCCCCTCATTTTACATGGGGACCTCTATGTATGATCTGCAGACTCCATAGTTTCACAAGACAATTAATCCTTCTTGCAGTTATCACTATGGCATTGGTTGCAAAAAAAAAAAAGAAAAACAAAACTGGAATTAAAAATACATTTTTTTCTCTTTTTTCCCCCCAAAGTTTTCTGCTTTCTGTGGTAGTCATTGAAAGAATTATGCAGTCACTTGTCTTCAAGTTTTTGGCACAACTAGATATTAATCACAGATTATATCCCTCATTGAAATACAATTTCAGTATCTAAATACTACAATTGTCTCAACAATGTGTCTGTCCAGCAACTTGTTAATTTTTTTTTAAATCTTGTACTTTCTAATCAACCCAATCCTGTACATAACATATTTTGAATCTCTCTTTCCATCACTTTGCTCTGTCTGTCTGAACTGGGTAATAATGCCACCCATAAATTTAAAATATAGAAAGACAAGTTTGTTTTAAAATATGATTAAGAAAAAAAAAAGCAACAACTAAAGGAATAACTCCTACCATCTCCTTCTTCTCCATATGCCAGGAAAGGTGGTATTGTGATAATGCGCTTCTCTCCTACACACATTCCCAAAAGACCTTGGTCCATACCAGGAATCAGCCATCCAATTCCTACATAGGTGTCATAAGTTCGCATCCGATTATGGCTAAAAATGAGGAAAAAAAAAGAAAAAGCCTCAAAACCAAATGTCAGACAGCCACAAGAAAGAACAATAAAAATGCTTAAATCCACACACTAAGCACAATGTAACTCACAACTTGCTACTCCAAAAGTATTGGTTCTTCCTTTACTGGCTGGGTAGTTTTCTAGAGCGCTTAGCTATGTCAGGAACCTAATAGGGGCTTTGAAAAGTGGCTCACAAATACAATGGCAGCTGTTATTAAAACATCATTTTCCACTGAACTCTAATGAAGCATGCATGCTGGACACTCAAAACCTCAGTATGAAAGTGTTAGTAGCTCAATTTCATTACAAACTCTGCTTAGTTTATAAAACTTGTATCTAACCTGAAGAGCTATGCTGCAGTGGTCGTAGAGACTTTTAACTGGCTGCTAAAAATAGCAATATAAATACAGGGAATGGACTTAAAAAAAAAAAAGCATCTGTTTTGGTAATGCTTATGCAGAAATAACATACAGTTTTATTGGTTTGAGTCAGTACTGCTTTCCTATAATCCCTAAATAAATTACAAACACGCATACAATGCTAGCTTTCATTTCCTGTGTTTCTGGACAATTAGCATTAATTGTTACACTGGTGAAAGGGGAGAAAACGATGTTGAGATACCTATTAAAATGCACAAAGACACAAAACCCAGCTGCATACCTTGAATCAAACAAGGTCCCATCTAAGAAGGTTCCATTGTAATGGTACCGTACAAAGTCAGACACCTGGACTGTCCGAGGACACTTCTCAGGTTTGAAGTAAGTCTGAACCTGCACTTCATCTTCTGAATTCCAAAGATCTATCAGGAGCACATCGAAATGGAGCACAGCATTGGGGGGTATCACACCAGCTGCAAAAGCAAAACAACACATCCAGTTTTATTTCTCTTTTTTATACAGGACATCACTGAAAAGGGACCAATCCATGCATACCCTAAAAAAATGCATAATGTACACCTTATTCCTTGTTATGCTTGTAACTCCCTGGCCCCTTGCCACTGTGGTAGATATTTAAGGGAGGAAATCAGGCAAGATGAACTGTTAGCAAAGCTGTCCATGAGGAAAACTGATCTTGAGATAGCATTTTTTGCCTCTCTGAGGCTGTAGAACAAAGCTGCTTTTGGCACTGACAAAACCTTGTGCAGCTCTGCAATGCCAAACCACATTAAGTATTTAGCAGCGAGGTAGATATAAATAAATAGTGACTCTCAGTAGCAAGCTTCATTTGCTGAAGGTCCCCTACAGCCAACAGCTCTTCAGTGTGCAGAGGGTGTCTGGAGAAATTAGCCAGGCTATAGGCTTAAGAAGAGAACCCCTCTGAAATCCACTACTTGCAATTTTTACCATTCTCCTCTGTGACTCCAGTTTCTACCTGCTCTGCTGAGTCACTCCATGACCAGCTGCTCACGGCGGGTGCTGTACTTACGGACACCTTCACTTCCATAGGCGAGCTTAGGGGGGATCTTCACAAACCGCCGCTCGTTCACACACATCCCAACCAGGGCTTTGTCCATCCCAGCAATCAGCTGACCTTTGCCCACAAACACGTTGAATGTGGATCCCCTGTCATAGCTGAAGTGGGAAAAGCAGGCAGAAATGTTAGGAGTTCATTTACGCCCCCCATTCCACTTTTTTTTTGAGAGAGGGGGTTTAAATGTACCTTGGCTCCCTCTTGCCCTGTTAGTGTAACTTTACCACAAGACAGCTGCTAAGGGAGGAAGCAAATCCAAGTGTTCCCCAGAATTCAACCCAGTTCTCCTTCTGTTCACTCCGTAACTACAAACAGCTAATTTACACACTAATATTATAAAGAGCACTGGAAAAGTAAAGGAAGGAAAGGAAAAATTAAACACTATTATGAGAAATGAAAGGATGACTGCTCCCACAGGAAGATCTCAGCATATTGAGTTTGGTGAGTAACAACAAAAAAAGGTTACACAAGACTGATAAGTTTTATGATGTGAGACATCACAGTTGGGGAATCTCCTTGGGAGAAGAGGAAAGGGAAAAAATGCCTTTTCAAGTAATAGCTGCCAGGTTTGCCAACTGGTTATTTATTTCTTTATTTTCTCCTCCACATTCACAGCTCTCATTTAAAGTATAGGGACACGTTTTAAACAGCACGTTTGCCAGATCCACAAACAAGAGAACCAGCTAAATGATTCTCCTCTGTGATAATATATAAACGCTTGAAAGGTGAAAGAAATTATGCTTAAGTGATTTAAAGTTTTCCAGAGAGGACGGAGAACAGCAGTGTTACCATGAAAGAACACTAAGGTGGTTAACTTGACCACCTTAAATCTGCACAAGGACCTCACTTTGCTATGCCTGAATCACTACTGTTATTTAGTTTTTTTGAAGCAACATATAAACACATGGCAGGAAGCACTTCAAAAGCTTCACGCCTATTTTTGCGTTTTACTGCTTCCATTTGTTCAAATTCCTTTTATAATTTCAAGGATTTTTTTTTTTTTAGATAAAAGTCAGACCTGGGGGGAAAAACATGATAATAAAAAAAAGACTTGTGCCTCTTTGCCTGCTAAAATATTTTGGAAAGCAGCCAGTAGCTAGATATCGCTAGGGAAATGATGTCAAACATTCCTTCTAAGACTGTACACATCACTTCCACAACGTACTGAGACTCCTAGAAGTCCCTTAGCCTGGAATCTCTCAAATGTTTTACAGAAAGTGATCTCTTTGTATGCTCCACCTTTTTGTTTTGGTGGTTTGGTTTGGTTTTGTCTTCTGGCAAACATTTCTACTAAAATAGACAACCCTCCATACTGAACATTCACTTTCGGTTCCACAAATACTCCCAGGAAAGGATGTTAAATATTTAAATTAGGTCCTGACAAATTCTATTATACACACAAAACCATAATTAAGATGTTAAGACTAGTTACATAACAGAGTCTAAGAAACCCCCAAAATGGTATTTTTTAGCAATTGACAAGGCTTGGCGATGCATCTGGGATGAACTTAAAAGAGAAGACCCTTCTTTTTAATAAAAATAAATGTAAAATTAAGAAAACACTGATGCTAAGCAGAGAACTGAACCAAGCAGTAATCAGACCATGCAGTCTTGCAGGACTGACTTTGCAGATTCCTTAAAACTAAGCGAAATTCATTTCTACTAGTGGAATTTACCAAATTAATAGCAGATGACTAGTCAATTAAATTCAATCATTAAAATGCAAATCATTTGATGGCCATGGAAATAAAAATGCAAGTGCTGATGAGAGAGAAAAATAATGAACAGGTACATTAGTTCATTTTTGTGACACAGTCATGACTACCAAGATTTGTCAACAGCCTTTAACACGAAGAGCAGTACTACTACCTTCTATTCGGAAATACAGAAAACTAATTTTAAAACTTAAGAAGATTTTCAACAGCTGAAGAACAAACAAAGTAGAACTGCCCTTAGTTCAACAACTAGAGTATTTTCTAGACTGATTTTTATAGTAGTATTTGATTAAATTGATTAAACTTAAGCAAGTTCATAAACTTAAAAAAAAGCAAACAAATACAAAATAAAAGATAGAGAAATGGGCTAATAGGCTAATTTTTGTATAAATTTACTGACTCTCTTTAACTTACATGCAGGGAACACTAAAGATTTTACAACAAACACTCCAAAATATTTCTTACATTAACCTACAGAACATAAAATTCTTCTACTTTTCCATTGTCTTAACATGATAAACCACTCCTAAAAAAAGACAATAGTAAGTAATGAAAGTGTATACCAACATGAGTTGCCATCTAGAAAAAAAATCCTGTGCTGAAAATCCTGTGCTGAACAAACCTGCTGTTTTGCACCCTTTTGAAAAAAAGGCAAATCATACTATACTATCATCATTACTACTTATTTACTGGTATTTAGAGAACGCAAGGAAATAAATATTGCACAGTCTGTTACTGCCCAAATAATTCAGAACCAAATGATAAGAAACTTGGAACTAAAACAAGAGCCAGCACTTAGGAAGCCCTTCCAGGTACTCTGCCTCAAAGCACAAGTTTGCTGGTACAACTCAGGGAGTAACTAAGTCTCAGTATATATCTGTAACAACCAGAAACACACTTCTGAACACGTGGCCAGTTTTCCAGTTGTCACATATTTGTAAAATGAGCCACGAGGATGCTGCCTTTGTGTGTCCTCACATCTGCAGCTTAAGACTTAAGTTCCAAGCCTGGCAGTTGCCAATGAATTCACTGTCCGTGCTGTGCCTTTTCACCGAAACTGCACCACGAGCAGCTGAACCACCAGCTACCACATCCCACATTTTATCCAGAGAAGTACTGGAGAAATGGCACTACAGACGTACCAAGTACAGTCAACTCCAGAGGAAGAGCTGAGCTTACTTTGAAGGGCAGTTATTTCCCTAGAGCTGTATATTTTCCTTGAAGCACAAGGAAGATTACCAGGATTACCGAAAATACATTTTGCTTTATTTTTCTGAGTAATACTTTGATCAATGGCAATGAATGAAGAAAGAAAAAACAAATAAAATGTCAGCACCATCAGCATCCTTCACAGTCTCCTGATCCCACTATTTAGGCTTCCTGATCCCAAAATAACAGCAGGAAAGCAGCCAGAAGCTTCATTGTACATAGGTCACATTTATTCAAGGGGAACTTATCCAAAAAAATTCTATGTAAGTACAGCCTGCTAATTCTTATATTTCTGGCAAGGATAATGATTCAGAAGAACTTGTGTTTGAGTAGGTTTGAGCCTGGAGAAAACATACGAAATGTACAGGCAGAAATGGGCAGGAAATCACTAATCACTGGGAGAGACTTCAATACCATACACGCTCCTGTTTACCGGTCTAAGGCTAACGGGAAAATGTTATGGTCTTCCCTCTTGGAGCAGAGAGCTCCCACTCAGTGCCTTGGAGAAGCTGCTGGAAGAACGTGGTGGGGATCCGTAACGGGAAACCAACTGCGAACGGGCCCCAGCCTGCACAGCGGTCCTGCCCCAGTCCCCAGCTGTCACACCCCAGCTCGGCCCCGTCATGTTCCACAGACATCTTCCCATGGAGGTCCGTATGTCCCGCGCTCCCGCTTATACAACGCTGCCCCTCCCGCCGCTGATCTCCTTCCAACTGATCACCCCAAAACGGCCACGGGGCACAGCTGGGAAGAGCAGGACCTGAACGGAACCTCACCCGCAACCTCCACCCAGCGCCACAATCTCTGCGCATCCACAAGAAGCACTCTGTCGGGGACGCAACCTCTCCATCCCCGAAGCGCACCCTCACACCAAACCCCGAAGGGGCTGCGCCCCGCGGCGGCTTATGCCAGACCTGGAGTCGAAGCGGGTGCCGTCGGGGAAGGCGCCGAGGTAATGGTAGCGCACGAAGTCTCCGGGGCGCACGGCCCGTGGGCAGCTCTCGGGCACGAAGCGCCGCTCGACGCCGATCTCGGTGCCGTCCGGAAGGATTTCGGCGGCGGGCACCGGCGGCGCCTGGCACGCCGCCCAGCTCTCCAGCAGCGCCGGCAGCAGCAGCAGC
>WEIV01011806.1:111293-150207 GCA_013390005.1 Calyptomena viridis | reverse complement strand
GGCCCCCGTCCCCTCCCCGGGCCCGCGGTGCGACGTGGCGCTGCCCCCCGCCGCCCTCCCCGCCGCTCCTTCGCTCCCGGCTGTAGCGCGGGAGACGGGACGACCCCGAGAGTCGTAAACACTCCCCGCCCCCGCCGTTTCCCGCAGATTCCCCGCAGCTCTTGAGAGCGGTGCTGGACACCCTGGGAGGGCCTGAAGGCACAGCGACAGACCCACGCATCAGGGCTTTTTGTCACTCTGCTTGCACACTTTGTCCGTGCACGACTTCGAGTATTTGCAAGTCCCAGCGCTGATGTTCAGTTGTAGATCAAAACCCCCCAAAATACAAGGATGTGTTAGCAAATGCTGCTTGACACACACCAGCGCTGTCACAGGGATTTGCAGCTCCCTGTCAGGAAAACTGCAAATGACAGAACAATCACAGAATCATAAAATGGTTTGGATTGGAAGGGATCTTAAAGATCATCTAGTTCCAACCCTCCTGCCACGGCCAGAGACACTTTCAACTAGACAAGGTTGCTCAAAGTCCCATCCAGTCTGGCCTTGGACACTGCCAGGGATGAGGCATCCACAGCTTCTCTGGGCAACCTGTTCCAGTGCCTCACCACCCTCAGAGGAAAGAATTTCTTCCTAATACCTAATCTAAACCTACTCTCTGTTGAAACCACTCCCCTTTGTCCTCTCAATACATGGTCTTGTAAAAAGTCTTTCTCAATCTTCCTTGTAGGCTCCTTTCAGGTACTGGAAGGCCACAATTAGGTTACCCTGGAGCCTTCTCCAGGCTGAATAATCCCAATTCTCTTAGCCCTTCTTCATAGGAGAGGTGCTCCATCCCTCTAATCATCTTGATGTTCCTCCTATGGTGGACTCGCTCCAACAAGTTGATGCCCTTCCTGTTCTGGGAACCCCAGAGCTGGATGCAGCCTCCAGGTGGGATCTTACCACAGCAGATCAGAGGGGCAGAATCCCCTCCCTTGCCCTGCTGGCCACGCTGCTTTGGATGCAGCCCAGGACACAACTGGCTTTCTGGGCTGCCAGCTCACATTGCCAGCTCATGTCCAGCCTCTCATTCACCAGCACCCCCAAGTCCTCAGCAGGGCTGCTCTCGATCTATTCATCCTCCAACTTGTACTGATACTGGAGATTGCCCTGACCCAGGTGCAGGACTTTGCACTTGGTCTTGCTAAACCTTACGAGATTCCCATGGGCTCACTTCTCCAGCTTGTCCAGGTCCCCCTGGGTGGCATCCCATCCTTCAGGTGTGTCAACTTGGTGTCATCTGCAAATTTGCTGAGGGTGCAGTCGATCCCTTCACTTGTGTCGTTAATGAAGATATTAAATAACACTGGTCCCAATATGGACCCCAAGGGGCATCCCTTGTCCATCAGGACTCTGAGCCAAGGATCCCTACCCTCTGGGTGCAACTGTCCAACCAACTCCTTGTCCACTGAATAGCCCAACCATTAAATCCATCTCTCCAATTCAGAGAGAAGCATGTTGGGGGGAACCATGTCAAAGGTTTTACAGAAGTCCAGCTAAATGATACCTGCAGCCCTTCCCTAGTCCATGATGTAGCCACTCCATCACAGAAAGCCACTAGGCTGGTCAGATGGGACCTGCCCTTGGTGAAGCCATGCTGGCTGTCTCAAATCACCTCCCCGTCCTCCATGTACCTTAGCAGAGCTTCTAGGAGGATCTGTTCCATGATCTTCCCAGGCACAGAGGGAGAGGCTGACATATCAGTAGTTCCCTTTCTACCTGTTTTAAAGATGGGTGCAATGTTTCCCTTTTTCCAGTCACCTGCAACTTCACCTGCTGCCATGACTTTTCAAGCCAAGTGAAACTATTGGCAACTACATCAGCCAATTCCCTCAGGACTCTAGGATGCACCTAAGACTCATGTACATTCGGGTTCTTCAGGTGGTCATGCACCTGACCTGACAAGCTCTCACTAAGACACAGCGTCCAAGAGGAATTGTTGTCCCAGTCTGCCAGCAATCCCCTTTCTCTCTCTCTCTCTATCCTCTTGCACATACTGGTGAGGAGGAACTTAGATTTATTCTCTGTTATTCTAAGTGGTCTCAGTGAAAGAGCATGGAAAACCTAAGTATCTGCATGTGAAGTATCAAAGCCTTGCTTGATCAAACAAGATGAAGATAAATAACACAATTATATTATATTTTTGAAAAGAAGAGAATTTTATGGCAGAATTGGGGCAACTGGTTGGAAATGGGGGCAACCTAGGAATATCATTTAAGAAACATCAATGATAAGATTTTGTTATTGACAAATTATTAAACAAACATGGTGTACTCTTGGGTGGACTACTTGCAAAACCACAAAAACCAGGGAAGATGGTGTGCCTGAACTTCATAGCTGGGGAGATGATGGCTCACAGGCCTAGTTCCCCATTTTTTGTGCATCCACCACCACCTGTACCACCCCAGCAACAGAAGGGATGAGCCAAATCAAAGGTTTTTAAAGTGCTCTTGTATAATACTGATGTATTGCTAGGAAATGGCTGCTGCTTGATGACCTACCCACTGAAAAAAGTTTGAAACTCTGGCAGTTACAAATCATACCCTCCTTCCAACAACTGTCACCCTGCACATTCCAAATCAGCCTTCTAAACAAGCCATGTAAATTATCTGGCAGTTGTCTGGAATTCAATAGCTTATTTTGATATTGGTTTGTACGGACATAATTTATTATCTTAAGCAGAACTCATAGTTCACCATTGGAGTATGTTGATACAACCAACATAAAGATAAAGCTTACCCTGCATTTGGCACTTCTTATTGCCAGGCAGTGACACAGTGTCTATTTATGCACATTTATTTAAGAAGCTCTATGTTTTCAAAACGATTCCTTGGACTCTTAATATTTATGCAGTTTTGTACTCATTACTCTTCACCTGTGTCAATAACAGTTCTCCACTTCTGGTGTAATTGCCATTGCCTCAAGAGTGCTCTGTTTCCAGTTTTATTGACTCCTAATGGAGCCGTGTGTCCATCCTGTGTTACCAAACCTGCTCACTTCATGCAGTTCCATTCACCCTGTAGCTCATGCACCTCGTGCCTCTCCACGAGCACACACAGAGCTCAAGGCAGCTGTCAGCCAGGGAGCTGCACCGCTCTCTGTCCTACTTTTGTTCAGGGAGCACAAAGGTAACAAATGTGCAGATCCAGTATTTTCCTTAGAAATGTCAATTTGAACATTTTTTTGTTTTTTCAAAGTACACACACACGAATTCTTATTTATAGGCCGGTGGGTTGTTTGAACACTAACCCAGCTTCCCTGGAAACATTTTGGGGATGCTGATCTCTATCAGATCTGTTCTTCAGTCAGCCTGACACACAGCAATGACTAACACAGTGTGAGGGGAGAAAAGCACAGACATGCCTAAAGCTCCTAGAAAAGCTGCTCCTGAAAGAAGGATTATCCTTTCCAGACTTTAAAACACTGAACAGCTAAGGTCCATTCTCCCTCTGAAAAGTTAGCTTTCAAGAATGTCATAGGTCAGACATTAAATCAGGATTAAGAAGCTGGGATTCATGCCTTTGTATCTCCTTTTGGAGTACACAATGTGTCTCATGTAAAGTTAAAAGGGCCGCAATTATTCTAGCTTTGGGCTACATTATATCAATCTAAAATAAATTCAATGCTGTTCTCACATCTTTTAAAAGACAAGGAAGTAAAATGTCAGCTTTCATTGTCTACCTTTGTATTACATCAATGTTACCATTAATATGTGTCACATAGGGGAGAAATCCAAGAGTTCTAAGAAGGTAGGTAAGAAAATTCCTTCATACACTGCTTGGTACAAATCTTGTCTCAGAAGCACTGAAGAAAGCTGAGGAGCATGTTGATGAGTCACTTGAATTAAAGATTAATTTATGGTAACTTCAGAAAAGGAAATAAAGCCTCAGCTTGAGTCTGAGGTAGGCAAATACTGCTGGTTTGTAACTTGAAATGCCGTTGTGCTCCTTGGAATGTGCTTGAAGCCAAGTGCCAGGCATGCATGAGATGGTGGGCCTAACGTAAATTAAAATGTTTGCAACACATTTGGTCACATAAACATAGGAGAGGTTGTGACTAATGAAATATTCTGCTGAGTAGCCGTTGGACTTACTCACTACTTAACCACTAACTGTTGTCAACCACCCATCACACAGCTAAAATTACAGGCCTGAAGATCCAGCCCCTGGATGCCTCAAGTATGTATGTATTGTGCTTTGATCGAGAGCTTTTCTAAAAAGGTAGCATATTGAGACAGAAAAATATAGAGAGGATTTGCAATGTTTTCTAAATACTCTATCAATTACAGATCAAAGAAAACAGAGGTAGTCCTCTTTTTCTTAGAAAGAATATGTCAAATGCTGCAGCTTGCACATACCTTGAAATTATGGCAGGCAAATTTAGAGAGAACTCAGGTACTAGAAGTAAAAAAGTGAGAACAATGGGAATCACAGCTTGACTGATATAAAATTCAGTTTTAAAAAATATCTATCTGCTTTTAATCAGTAAGTAATATTCATAAAGATCAAAATGTAATGGTGGTTTTGGCTGTATAATCTACAGGGATTGTAAGAAGTGACTCTGAATTACTTTTATATTCTGCAGTTTTCCACAGCTGTTCACCTTGGTATTTACTCTCTTTCAAACTCCTATGAAGCTTTTTAGAGAACAGTTTTGGGTTACAACTAATGTGAAAAAAACATTGTGCTCTCTCTCTGCTGAGCTGAATTTCAAGTAAGGAAAACAAAAACTCCCAATTACAACTCAAAAGCTAATTTCATCGAAAGATCTGTAAAAGTTGTGAAGCTCTTCAGACACTTTGAAACAACCACAGAAATACAGTGTATCAACACTGATTTTAAGTATTAAACGTGGCTAAACTATAGCCACAACACATTCCCAGTCTGTACTGGTTTTAGCAATCAAGATTTTGAACATATACTGTTTATTTTATACAGCTACATGATTATTTCGGAGCACCTGGAACCTGAAATAGCTCTTTGTATCCAAAATGTTGTAATATAAATTCTATTAATTACACAGAATTTAATTGTTTGCAATTTACTGTCAATGGTGTGAGTCACAAAGGACTGACATGACCCTAAATGCCTTTGGTGACCAAATGATCCAGGTGACTTGGGCCTCTTTCTTGCTTGGTGAGTCATGAGAAACACTGTGACACAGAGTCTTCACTCTTCATACAGATCAACTGACCAGCCACCTCCACAGGCTCTTTAACATGCAGGTTCTATTCCAATTTATTACTGGCAGTGGTTTAGCAGGGAACATAAAATGAACAGAGCATCAGAGAAATGAATACACTTTAAACTGCTGAGACTGCAAGTACATTTCACTTACTCCAATCCATCTTCAGTTTCTCTCTACTCCACCCACTACAGATGCTCTAAGGAAAGTCAAACAAATAGCAGGTAACATTGTGAACCAGTGCCCTCCTCCAGACGCTGCCACTCTCACTTGCCTGTAGGTGCTCAGCAACTCCTTTGTTGGACGATACAGCACAACGAGATACCCCAACAGAGCTGTCTTAATTAGTGCTTATGAATAGCCCCTCATTCCAAATGTGCCACGCTAAATTACTATCCAAGTGATTTAGCAAATCCGGCTCATTCTGACAGTTATGGGTTAGACAACACTTACAAAAGCTCACTGCCACCACTAGAGATGAGGCAGTGGCTCCCAACAGCCAAACACAAGGATAAATTACAGCTGACTGCTGTCTTCCACCAACACTGCTATTGTTTGTAAGGCAAATGGCTGTCCAAAGCATAAGCCTGGATTGCACACCAGATTTTCAGAAAATTTCATCTTTGAAGGGGCTAAAATTTTAAAAATCTGGTCATAAGTGACATACTGAATGTAAAATAAGTAGCTGGAGACAAAATGAGAAATGTGTTGGATAACACATTATTAAAACTCACAAGAAGTAAAGCATATTCTAAATATATTGCAGGTACCCACAAAGCCAGAGAATGGTTTTGAAACAATGGACTGCTTATACTAAGCTGCAGAAAGCCTTGGATATTCCTAACAAAAGATACATGTGGTTAAGTCGCAGGTTTTCATTTCTACAGTGTAATGCAGAAGAGGTAAGGGAGCCTGATATCCACTGGCCTAAATTCACAATGAGTGGGGGTTTGCATCTGGAAAGGAAACAACCTAGGAGACTATATACCCAAAAGCAAAACAAAAAAAAAACCCTCAAAAAACCAAACCAGTCAGCTAAACTTCAGCCTTCTGCCATACAAAATTTGGAAAACAGTGGGTCTCACGGAACTTCCACATGCAGCATGAACAATCTCAAACTGTGCAGAAAGGACAGCTCCTGCAACAAGGATCACACTGGTTTTCTTAAATGCATTAAAAACAATCAAACAATTACTGATAGTTTGCTTATTATAAAGGATCTTCACTGAATCAAAAGGGAGGGCAGCAGCATTAAGCACTTATTTGAAGACTAAAAAGCTTCTCAAGAAGCATCACAGATACTAAGGTCTGAAAAGCAAATGGTTACAATTTGGTAACTAATCTATCATGCTAAATTTTTTCACCACGGATCTGTACCTTGTCTGCTAGAACTGTTGTAGCTCTTTAGTTACAAAATAATAATGTTTTGTTCTAACATTTTTTTAGACAAAGATGCCTTAATAAAGTTGGTTTGCAAATTAGGTGTTGACTCTGACTCCTGCTCAGAAAGACAGAACCCTTTTATCCAAGCTCCAGTCTAGCCCCCACCCCCACATCCACCCATCCCCTGCCTTATAGGCATTTTCCCTATAAAATGCCTTCTGGGAGCTGTGTGTGCTGGGAGGAGAAGAGGAAATGGTTCCTCTGCAAACAACTTGGCACAAAATAAACTGTGCAAACTTTGCTGAAATGTAAGGGTATCTGTTCCACCAGGAATACCACCCGCCTGCGCTTTGAAACGAGCACACTGCAAACCCACTTTGCCTGTCCTGGGTAAAAGGATTATTTTCAGAGGTGATCGGAAAAGAGGCAAGTCAGGTCAGTCACTCCCCTGCATACCAGAGCTGTAGCTGCCAGAGGCCACTGCCTAAGCAAACTGGAACAGGACACCTTGTTATTTTTCCCCTCCTTCATTAATATTCATATGTGAATCCCCCGGGAACTGCCCGAAATGCATAGGTGTTACAAAATACTGCTCACTGGTTCTTATTAATGTATGTGAGCATTAAAGCAGGTGCCTACCAGTGCACAAAGATCATAGAAATCTTCTCCCCTAACCAGTATTTAGTGACTCTTGTGTGAAATTTTATTTACATTTTGCACCTCGAGACAGAAAAAGTCATGCATTCAGACAACTCTAAACACTCCTACTAGAAATGTCAACATTGTTTTCGAAGCAGATTCACACAGATTCATTGGATATTTAATGCACCTTTGAGCTTATCTTTAAAAGAAGAGAGTCCATCTGTAGAGCAACCATAGGGTAGTATTCCAATAACCTTTTCCAGCCATCTCATCTGTGTACTAAAGAACAGTTTTAGGCCCAGGCTCACAAAATTGAGAACTTTCACATTACATAATGATCTTTAGGTGTTTCCATAATGCTGGTAAGATCATTCTGAGTGCTGGGCCTGATCTGAACCCATTCCTGGTTTTTTGGGCTGTTGTAGCACAGGCCACAGCCTTTGCTGCCTGACTTCTCCACTAATTATCACAGCCAGGTTTTGTCTGTCTGTCCTTATGCTTAGCGTTCAGACCAAGCATCCCATGCTTGCAGCCATGTGGGCTACAGAAACACTCCAGAAACATAAAGCCAGGAACTAAAGTCTTAGCAAATGAAAGAGTTATTATTAGTCTGGCTATAATCCTGCTAAAATTTATAGTCCAAATTAGCTAATTACTGCAGCTAATTCAATAATGATATAAATAGAACTACTATACACAAACCTATTATTATCTATGCCTTTCTCTGGTCTCACGCTCACCCTTCCACTGGCCTCAAAAGCCAATATCATCTTTAGAAAAAGCAAGGGTTGGTTGTAGTAAATTGTCGGTATCCCAAGTTATTTACAATGATTACAAGGCTAATATTTATGATTTCTTCTTCCTCTTTGCCAGGAAAAGAGCGATGTGCATTTCCTCCTCCTCACTCCAGGTCTGCTTGGGGTCACTTTTATTTGTTTACTAACAGTCTGTCAACTTGTTCCTTCTTTGTTGGCTCACAGTTCCATGCTACATCTCAGTTTACTGCAGGTTATAGGCTTTACTTGTGTTGCAGGTAAGCCACAAAATCGATTGACTCAACTTCTAAGGCTTCATTTCTTTATGGATCTGTGGCTGACAGTTTGTGGTTTGTGTCTGTGGTCCTGGGGCCTCCACTATCATCCTGTGCTGGAATTTTCAAGGCCTCCATTCTTATCTTATACTTGTATTTCAGGAGGCCCAAAACACCCTGTTTTTTTATTCTACAGCCTTCAAGCTGTGGTTTCCAGATAGCCTGACTAATGTTTAATGAACACAGCCTAACCACCCACAGCCAACATCTACTTTTGTTGGCAAGATCACTGGTACATTATTAAAATTACTTTATAACTGGGCAGAACACTTCTCATTTCTTAGTTTATTCAAGCATGACCAAAAAGTACCATGCAAGGCTGGCAGGAGAAAGCCTTATTAGAGGATGATAAATTGATATTTTTTTGCACACTCCACAGGTGACAAACAGAAATATAGGCCATGCATGAATCTGCCTGGATACAGATTGGCCTAGGAAAGAATATGTTTTTCTCTATCTACAATGATATATTTATCTTACCATTTCTATATCTCTGTAACTATAGATGATAGCAACTTTCAAGCAAAAGTAACTATGAGGGAGTGTTCCTGGATGTCATTCATAGCAAAACTAGCATAATGGAATAAAAATAAAGAGGCTTCTAGCCCATCACTGGAAAACATTATTTTTGTGTGTTTGGCATAAGTTTCAACAGCCCCAGATCAGAATTCCTTTCTCATTTCTGTCAGAGACACTCATGGATCGACTTGTTTAACTAATCCTTACTTCATTGCTGTACTAATGCTACACTACACTTACAACAGTACCCTCTTGAGAGGTGCAGGAAAGGAAGGAGCTCTAGAACTGTGAGTTTCTATTCCTTTCTTTTCATTTACCTAGCTGTTGGTGACCTGGCACATGGGAAGTATGTTAAGCCAGAGCTGTGACTTTTGGATAGTTTTGAAAAAAACACTTAAGTGGGAACAGCTGTCTTGCATGGAGCCAATAGATCAGCTATTTAAACAAGGGAAAGTCATCTTCCAGTTTAATAGAGGTGGCAAGCAGAACCAAGAATCTTTGCCTTCAACTTTTTAGATTGTGTTTTTCATAACCTTATTTCTGCAGTTTCTGTGGCCCATTAATAAGCACTGGAGCCTTTTTAGGTTCCACTGGAAAATTGGCAGCTCAGAGGGGACATACCAAGGACAGATGCTGGCACTGAAGATGAATTTGCCTATTATACTTGATACGCTGGGCATTTTAAACGGGAACTGTTTTATCGGTCACCACATTATGGAGACAAAATTCAGGAAAGGAATCTGCTTCTGCAAGGGAAAAGTTCTTGTAAATTGATCGCTGATATGAGAATATAGCCAAAGCTCAGAAGGAGGAATTTCCTGCAGCTATGAAAAAAAATAACAAACCCAAAAATCTTGGCTACCAGGCAAAGAATCTAGCCTTGATCCATACTTAGTCAGTAGCAAAACTACTGCCAACTTTGATGACAGTAAGACTATAATTATTAGGGGTTAAGAAGCAATATATATATAGATTTAATACAAGAAGAACATGCAATCTGGAATAATTACCATGCCCCTAATAAGTGGTTCAAATTGCAGTGATCCTGACCCAACTTCTCATCTGTAAAAAAGAGATAAATAGAGAATTATAGATTCATTGCACCTGACTGTTTCTTACGAAACCAAAGTCCTGCTCACTCAGCTTGGGCACAAGAGATCCCACAAAGGATGGTATGTTTTGTAAGAAGTTGGGAGACTATCCAAGGGTTGTAACCAAAATCTCCCTTCCCTACTGTTATATAACATGCCGTTAGCATCTGAGTGCTCCTACTACTGACAGTTTCCAAATGTGATCAGTCCTTACCCAGCTGAAGTCCCTTGAGGCCTTCATAAAGCTTGGCCTCTGTAATGATGTTTAACAGAAGAGAAATCATGTCACTCACTACAACTACCTGAAAGGAGGTTGTAGCCAGGAAGGGGTCGGTCTCTTCTTCCAGGCAACCAGTGACAGGACAAGAGGACAGAGTATCAAGCTGCACCAGGGGAGGTTGGACACCAGGAAGAATTTCTTTACTGAATGGATGGTTAGGCTTTGGAACAGGCTGCCCAAGGAGGGGTGCAGTCACCATCCCTGGAGATATTCAAGAAACAGCTGGATGTGGAACTTAGTGCCATGGTCTAGTTGACAAGGTGGTGATCAGTCAGAGGTTGGACTTGAAGATCTTGGAGGTCTGTTCCAACCTTATTCTATGATTCAATGTCAACATATATCCAGAGACACAATGCAATCAATCAACCAATCAATAGTTCCCTACACAAATATACACTCATCAAACACAACTTCCTTCCTGAAAAAAATGCAAATGGCACAACACAAAATGGCTGGGACTACATACAGTTATTTCTATTTATTTATAAAGACCAAAAAGCCAAAGGAAAAACCCAACGAAAACTAAGTTATTCAGTGATTTCACATCTCTAAAGTATTAAGTGAGTTAAAATAATGAAGAAAGATCAAAGATAGATTATTTTCACTCATTGGTGGCTTGAAGAGATGTTAAGCACTACACTTCTAATGGAACAAGGACATTACCACCACAAACTCCAAGTGACCCGTAAGACAGTACCTCCAGAGAAGGATGGAGGGAGTTCATTGATGGAATCATCTACTAGAGGCTTGGAAGACAGAATTCACAAAAAAGAAAGACAACCATTCCTCATGTAAGTTCCAGCTAATTGGTCTTTGTGATCAATCCAATAAAAAGATTTGACACCTTAAAAAGGGATGTAGCCTTATGAAGGGGCTTCAAACTAAACCTGCAGTTCAAACAACTTTGTTCAGCTAATTTCTAGAGATGCTTCCTTGCTTAGCTATAAAGCTTTCCTGCAAGTGCACATTTTAGAATACCCTAGGTAGTTACCTAGTCTTTATAGAAACAAACAATTCAATGCTTACTTCACATCTGTGCTTAGTTCAGATCCAACTTTGATGGAACTGTGACGTTCTTTCCAGTTTTCCTAAAAGGCTTGTTCTTGTAGACATGTACAGAGTCTTGAACACCGACAGGATCAGGACTGTCCAAAATGCAGCTGTGGCCATCACATTGTTTCAGACATTTGCTCCCTGCTCCCTCACACCCTTTATGTGATGACATATGGCAGCAAACACCATGGTAGAGGTTCAGGTGTTCAGGGACACTTTTCACTGCTGACCAGTGCCATTGTAAACATGAGACTAACCTGACAAGCAGGAATTAGGGACACAATATTGTCACCTGGTGTAATGGTGCTTACCAAGCTAATCAAGGGGCTTATCAAGCTCTGGCCCCTGCTTAGAGTATTGATTCTGTATCTCACAGAAAGAAGTACAGTTTCCAGGGTTAGGATGGGCATTCCTCTTAGTGTACTCACAGCTGAGTTCAAACACACTTGTCCTTCTGGCTCCATGAATCTCAAATGCTTTCCTCTACTGCTTCCAAAGAGTGGAATACAATAGTGGGCAGCCCCCACCAATGCCTGATGCTTAGGGAATTTTGTCCCAGTGACACAGAACCCACTATCACTGAATATCTAGACCAAGGAGGGAGCTGAACCCAAGTCTCTCATTTTCTAATTGTTAAACCATTTTCAAAAGTAACTGCCAGCACTTCCACTTCAAACAAAACTTTTCATTTCTCTGTAAGAAAGGGTGTCAGCACCTCTCCTCACAGCTGAGGCTCCCAAGTGGTTAGAAGCCACTGCAGTTCTGAGGAAGCCTTCCCTGTGATCACAAAGAGTCCAAATATTAGATTCACTCTATTCTGAATGTCTTCAGTCGTTTAGATTTGAGCAGCCATGGGCTGGCCATGCTGGATTTAGACTGTGCTCTGCTCAGCCTGGTGCTTCTTCTGGATCCCATTAGGAGGTGCTTAACTTCCCATGGAGCCTAACACGGGTTCTGGATTCCTCCCCTCTTTGTAATATCTGACACATAATCAGAAGCAGATCCTGGCCCAAAGCTCTAACCAGCCAAAAATGGAGAAAAACAGATTGGCTGACATTCTGCCAGGGTTACACTCTCACAGGAATACTGATGCCCATGGGAAGACACAGATGTAAATGTACTGGTCCCAGTGTTATTGCTTGTAGTCGAAACATTCGGTTGTTCACAACAAAGTTAGAGTGGATATTATGAAATACACTGGCTTTTCAGATACTTCACATTGTGACAGCAATTAATGTTTCTCCTTAGACGTTTTGATGAAGCTGGGATTACAGTGCCATGACAGCCAGCTCTTACGCTAAGACAACATCTCCTGAAAAAATTAACTTCTCAAAATGGCTGAAGCACTACATGCAAGTAAAGGGGAAAAAAACCCAACCCACAACTTCAAATAAATATCCTTCTAAGTACCAGGAACCAGATCTTCAGTTAATATGAACCTTTAAAATAGAACATATTTAAGTAATTTACAGATACTGAGTATCGTTGCTTTAGAATAAATAGAACTGAAAATAATGGGATTTTTTCTTACTCTCTCCTTTTTACAATGCATTTTGATTTGATCTTTCCTAAGGACTGATATGAATGCAATTTTCTTCTTTGGGTAAGTGTGCAACAGTCACAGGAATCCAGGGCTTTTTCTCAGCAAAGGAGAAAAAAAGAAACTTTGGAGCTACCTACAGCATTAAATAATCTCCTTCTATTAAAAAAGCTTGACCTTGGTACTTCTAAGACAGGTAATAAAGTGAAAGAGTTAATTTGTAAGACAGATAAGAAAATGCGCTGAAAATTATTTGTGTCAAACTGAAGAAAGAACACATTTGAACCACTTTGACTGGATTTATGCACCTATTGAATTTTACCTCCTGTGTGTCCCATTAAGTAACTGCAGTAAAGGGTGTCCTGATCCAAGTGTCCTGATCTGCTCAGAAATAACAGCCTGGACACACGAGCCACCAGGATGCAAATAACACAGCCAAGATCCCACTGACTTAAGAGTAAGAAGAGGACAATATATGTCCTGTGGTCTATCCTTCTGCCTCCACTTGCAACCCCATACTTCTGTGGAGACTATGCACTTAGTTCCTGAATTTGTGCCAATTATTCTGTCGAGGATGAAGTAATTTAATCTGAGGTCATCTAAGCCAGGCCCTTAACCTGCTCCAAACTGGCAGAACTCTTCTTACTTCAGCCAAGCTAGGATGCCAAGCCAAGCCAAGGGTGCAAGAAAGAGAGACCAGCAGAGTTTCTGGGGAACTCCTGTCTCTTTTGGTATTACACACATCTCTTCCAGATAATACCATTCATAAACTGGAAACACTCCATCTTAGAATTAATTAGGTTTTCTGTCACTGTCCTAACATGCTAGAAAGCTGTTTCAGGGTCTGACTACACTGTTGGTTTGAAAACATGAAGTAAAAAGGCACTTGAAAATAACACAATAAAACTGGATTGAAAGGGGTGCCAAAAAAATCCATTATATCACTTCAGTTTACTTCCAAAATAAAGTCTCTATTTAGTAGGCGTCAGTCCAGCTGGTCCTTGACTTTTAGTAAATATTGCCATTTCTCTAAATAGAGCAAAAAAATTATATTGTGTGTCATCTAAGTTATTTCAGACATTTTAAATGTAGTTGCAACACCTAAAAATACCTCTCCTGTCTCACTTGTTGCTTGAACATGTGAGACCATTAAGGGACTGATTGAGATTTGACATGTTACCACATGCTAGGAGTGTCACAGCAGCAAATCTCTTGGCCTCCAGCAAACATCAGGTCGTCTGCTTAACTTGCTTCACAGTGGATTATCTTAAATCACATCACCTTACATTTGCCTCATATACAGATATTTAACTCAGATAAGCAAATAAATTCATTTTGCCTTTAAGCCTGTAGATAAGAGGTCTTCATTAAGTTTTGCACCTCAGGTCAGCTGCTGTGATCTGCCATTTCAAGACATGGCAGCAACTCAGCCTGTTCTTCCAAGTTTAGGCTCAAAGAAAAGCTACTAATAAAACTCTGTAAAGCCCCACTGCTAAGCAAAACACACAAGCTGGTTACAAACCCATGGGATGAACAAAAAAAGTTCACTCACAAGTTATGCACCATCTCATGATGTCTCAGACAGATGGATACCTTGGAATTTGTTTATGAAGAGCAGGAGCTGGGGTTTTTGGGGAAGTATTTCACAAGGTTATGTGGCTCTGCTGCTGAGTGCTGTTCTGTGGTAGAATGGTAGCTGCATTCTTGCCAGTGCCAGTAAACCTGAAAAATTTGGTGCACGACATAAAAATCTTCATCAGTACTATATATTAGTGTCATGGCATGCAAAAGGTAGATTATTTTGTTTAAACCATAAAATAAGTATCATAGGCTTGCAAAATACTGTGACAAAAATAGTTTCCTAGGATCTGAAGTGCCAGTGGCAGCCACTTAGCTGAATGCATGTGAGAAACAAGACATGATCTTTTGCCCCAAATAAAGTTCTGCCACATAGAAGCTAAAATAATTTTAAACTAAGGCTTGTTTAATAGTACTACATTGTTAAAAAATCCCTAAGATTGCTGTGGCGGTGTGTATTATAAGTTTTACAGATGTATTTGTATTCAGTTTTTTGTACAGTTCTGTTATCCCCAGTTATTCTCTGATATATCGGTTTGTAAATGGACTGCCCCGGTCTCCCCCTTCCTTTGTCCCACTTAGTTCCTCCCACAGTTGCAATCCCCTCCCACAGTTTTCCCGCCTTCAGGTCCCTCCGCTCTCTTCCCTTATATGTGCCCTGACCCCTCCCCTTCTTCCAGAACCTTCAGTTACTCGGTCCCTGATTGGCTTGAGTAGGAGGCCTCAGGCTTCCACTCATGCCAGTCATCCCTAAACCCCACCCCTTCCCTTCCCTGATTGGTCCTTTCCCTGACTCCACCCCCTGTTTGAGCCCCCTATTTAAACCCATGTTCGGAGCCAGTCTGGGCTCTTGTGGGTTGGTTTCCCTGAGGTGCTCACCTCAATAAACAGCTCCTGTTCAACCCCAAGAGTCATCTTTTGCTCTCTTTATTTGTGCCGCTAGTCCGCTCGTTCTCCTCCAGGGACACCAGCTAGGGACAGGCAAACTGCCCTCAGTCAAGAAGCCCCTTGCGGGGTCTGAGGCAGAGCATACTGCCTAGTTGGTTGCCGCTGAGTCACCGGGTGGCTCGAGTCCTCCTGTGGAGGGCTGTTTAGCTGCCTGGTGCCCGGACCTGCCCTGTGTCCCTTGGTGTGGCTGCTGGCTAGCCAGGGCTGTAGGATTTGGGTTTCAGAGTGTAGCCACCTGAGGAGGCGCGGCGGCAGATTGCCATTTCCCTTGTAAAAGATAGGCTTTCTCAGGACTGTGTTTGTCTTACTGTAACTCAGAACCACAGGATGCTGTAATAGCAATTACCATCCTTTGGCTCTGATATGCACTTTAGAAGCACCAAGATGATTACAGTCAAAACCACCTTCAATTCCTTGACTGCTAAGATATATTTTTTGCACTTCACTCAGCTTTTAAGCAATTTCCAAAATCTCATGTGACCTTGAACTTCNTTAGACCAGGTTGCTCAACAGTCCATCCAGCTTGGCCTTGAGCACTTCCAGGGATGGGTCATACACAACTTCCCTGGGCAACCTGTTGAAGTGCCCTGCCATCCTCACAGTAAAGAACTTCCTTCTAAAATATCATCTAAACCTACTGTCTTCTGGTTGGAAGCCGTTCCCTCTTCTTCTGCCTGTACACACCCTTGTAAATAGACCCTCTCCAGCTCTCCTGTAGGCTTCTTTTGGGTATTGGAAGGTCACAATGAGGTCACCCTTCTCTTCTCCAGTTTGAACAAACCCAATTCTCTCAGCCCTTCCTTGTAGGAGAGATGCTCCATCCACGCCTCTAATAATCTTGGTGGCCTCCCCTGAACTCAGTCCAACAGGCCCATGTCTTTCTTGCGATGAGGACCCTAGAGCTGCACTCCAGCACTCCAGGTGGGGTCTCACCGGATCCAAGTGGATCCTCCACGGCAGGGACCACTGGGGCTTTGACATTTTTTTTTTTCTTTAATATAGGTGTTCTGAAGGCAGAACACTCCACGCGTTATCCCCAGCCCGCGGGGGTGCCCGAGGCCGCGGCTCCCGCATCCCGGTCCGTAGGAGGCGGGTGCCAGGCGATGCCGGCGCGGGAGGAAGTCGGCGCGGGCCGGAAACCGGGATGCGGAGGNCACAGGGGGCAGGGGCAGGAGGAGGGGGCGGAGGAGGAGGCGGTGGCGGCGAGGGGCAGCCAGGCGCGGCCCAAGGGCCATGCGGAGCCCGCGGCGAGCGGCGGCAGGACACAGGAGCGGCATGAGAGGAAGCGGAAGAGGCAGGAGGCGCAGCAGCTCCAGAAGATCCAGCACCTGGAGTCTTTGTAAGGAGCGGAGCGGGGGAGGCTGCCCGCGGCTCCCGCCCCTCGCTGCTCTGAGCCCACCCCGCCGGCAGCTGGGGCTCGTTTCCAGTGCAGGGTTGGGGTTATTTTGGGGGGAGCTTATCCTTCCCCTGTCCCCTTAAGGGTGGGGCGGCACAGGGGCTTCGGGGCCGCTTGCAGGGGTTGCTTGGNGGCTCTTAATCACACATGCACACAAATCCTCTTGAGAAGGGTAAATTGGAGGCTTTTTACATTTTTTTTTTTTTTAATATAGGTGTTCTGAAGGCAGAACACTCCACGCGTTATCCCTAGCCCGCGGGGGTGCCCGAGGCCGCGGCTCCCGCATCCCGGTCCGTAGGAGGCGGGTGCCAGGCGATGCCGGCGCGGGAGGAAGTCGGCGCGGGCCGGAAANTGGGGCTTCGGGGCCGCTTGCAGGTGTTGCTTGGTGACTTACTAAAGGGTTTTTGGGGGACAGACAGGTCTGTTCCGGGTTTCCGCGAGTCCGAGAGATGCAGAATAGAAGGAGAAGGTGGTAGCACTAGAAAGAACTGAAATCAGTATCGGTACCATTAGCACACGGTGCTGTAAAAGGTTTATGCTGTTTCACCGGTTTAATGGACTGAAGAGATCGGAAGATTCACAAGAGCATGATTTTTTCTTTTCCAAGTGGAAGTGAAAATACGTTATTAAATGCACCAAACAGCGCTCCGAAGTTATTGTCACAAAGATGGGATGAACATACTTTAACCACCTCTTCACCGCTGTTCTGAGTGTGTTAATGTGATTGTGCACAGCATTCCTGTAGGTGTGTAGGGCGAGTGTGTGTGTGCACAGCTAAGCACAGCTAAGCCAATGGAATACTGCATATGACATCAAACTTAGGGTCTAAAATGATGTGCAGCCTGTACACGTGTTTTGTGTCCTGACATATGGATGTCTGGAAAGTCCTGTTGAAAAGAGTCCTTTGTAATGCAAAGGATTTCAGGACTCTGGGCTTGCACAGTGCTGTTCCTTATGTGCTGTTGAAAAACAAAATCAAGAAAGTCTCTGCCCACTTCTAAGATCACTCTTTAGACTTTCCTGAAGGTAACAGTTTACAGAAGACTATGTTTAAATGCAGATGAGACTTGAGGGAAAAAAAGCAAAACAAAACATTCAGTTATACAGGCCTGCATGTTTGTAAGTAATGCACGTTCATCACCTCTGTGACCATTTCATAGTGCCTTGACATTTAACTCCTAACTTTCTCATGTAGCACCTGTTTGCTATTTGGATTTTAATAAATCTACTGTTAAGTCCAGAGAAATGCTTCAGGAAATATGGTACTTTGGTCAGTAAGGTTCTGATTTAGGTTTAATACACGGAAGATGATGAAATTATTCTATATTTGGCTGTCAAAGCTGGATGTAAGAAACAGTCCAACTTGATGTTTTTCATGTGACTATGTCTATGATTCAGCAGTCCTAGAGTAAAGAAGTTTGGATCAGTGATATCTTGGGGAGGAGTGCTACAGAAAAAAAGGAGAGAGTTATGCATTTATGGCAACTGAAGCTGAATTGAATGTACCACACACAACAAGTAGTTGTTCTCCCTCCAGAATATGAAACTGAAGGATGTTTTCAAGGGACGTGTCTCTCAGTCAGCTTGCATCCAACTGTCCGTATTCTGCTGTAGTTCTTGGTGGTTAGTGAGAGAGTAAAATTTAAGGAAAAATGTGTATTTTAACTCTTAATACCATTGAAAAACTGTATTTTCTTATTTTATTTGTTTGTGCTTGGCTGCACAGTAACAATATTTCTATTGCTTTTCAGCTATGAGAAGCCTCCCCCAGGGCTAATAAAGGTTGGTAAATAGCAATGAATTTTTAGCATTACGAGGGATTTGCAAACAACCTGTTCTTCAGGCATTTAAGTGTCAGTGTTAACTATATAAATTACTGAGAGAAGGAAGTGCTTCCCTGGAAAAACTCAGAGGATCCTCAGTTACAAGCTGACCTCTTTGACGTGGTGGTCCAGATGAAATGCCCAGAATCAGACAGGAGTTCTTTTATCATGTCTTAGTATGCACTGCCTCATGCAGTATTTAATAGTGTGGATAGAGGGGAGTCATTTATGGAAAGCAGATTTGCAATTTGAATGACATCTTTTCAGGATTCTTCTCCATTGCCTAGGCTTAAATATTTCTGTAAAAATGCTTTCCTGTCATCACATTCATTACATTTGTCAAATTAATACACCTAAGCCATAATGTGGTACTTTTAACCTACAAAATACTGCTCTGTATTTTAAAGGGCTTTTTTTTTTCAATTATTATGTCATGTTAGCAGAAAGAAAAGTCTCTGCTTCTGTATTTTCATTTATATTATTTATTTAAATAAATTACTAAAGTAGATGGGAAGGAATTAAATTAATATGGCAGTAAAGTTCTGTCTGGAATATTCAAGGGTGAGAGGAAAAGAATTTTAGATCCTTTGTGTGTTACAACAGGAAAAAAAAGTAATAGGGGAAATAGGTTTCATATTAAGTGAAAATCTGCACACCTAAAGTATTAATTCTTAAAAAGTTAAAGTAAGGCAGTTATTTTATTGTCCTTGTCTTTCTTTCATTTCTTTTTTGGTAGGAGAATGAAACAAAACCAGAAGACTGCATACCTGATGTACCAGGCAATGAAAGTGCCCGAGAATTCCTGGCACATGCCCCAACAAAAGGGCTTTGGATGCCTTTGGGAAAAGAAGTCAAAGTTATGCAGTGTAAGGCTGAAAATACTCCAGATGTCATTAGACCTTCATATATCCACCTGTTTACTCAGGGGGAGGGCAAAATGTCTGTTGGACTGACAATGAGGTCCAGATAGATTTGTTTCATATTGATATAAAAGCAACCACCATCTTGAAGGCTGTAAGAGCCTTGTATTTTATGGACATTACATTTGTCAACACAGCACTTGTATCTCTGTTTGTTCCAACAAATTGGAAATATTTTGCATAAATGTGGTTTGGTTTTTTTATACTACTTCTGATCTGTCTTAGAGGTACAATTCACTGCTGCTTCTTTTTTTAAAGGTTGGAGGTGTAAACGTTATGGACACAGAACAGGAGATAAAGAATGCCCATTCTTTATTAAAGGCAATCAGAAATTGGAACAATTTAGAGTAGTGAGTACAAATATTGTAGTATTATTGCTTGTATTTTTTAATACTGACAATGCATAATCTTACAAATGAAGAGAAGCCTGTTAGATGGTGCTTTATTAAGGACTTTTCCTCTGTCTCTAGTATAATATAGATGCCGAAAATCTCCTAATAAAGAAAAAGCTACAGATGTGGTTGGATGTTTGACTACTTTGCAGCAAATCTACTCAAGAGGAAAATTAGTAATTTTTACATATAAATTGGAAATCTTCAAGAACCTGTTTCAACCATTATATTCAGTTTTTGTGATTAAAATGCCAACATAACAAAAAGTATTTAGTCAAGCTTGAACTGCCCACATTACTGCTGCTTCAAGCCTTCTGCTCTCGCTGTGAACAACCACATCATGAATGCTGTTGTCTAGGTCTGTAACCCAGTCATTGTCTAAAAGTCTGGTCTCTTGCTACATGAGACTACATCTTAGTTCTGCAGATTCTTCCTGAGTGATTGCCTTAACTTTTCCCATTGCTGTGCATTGTTAACCTATATTTCTCATCACTTTATGCCTCATGTCCTCGTTTCTATCCTTGAAAAATGTAATCATGGCTCATTCTGTCCAGGTTCTGTACTCATACTGATTGTATGCAACTGCAAAGAGTATTTTTAGCCCTTTCCCATAACCAGATTGCTTCTATTTTTCGTTTTTCCTCAAGCTTCTTCTCTGTTGAATCAAACCCTTGCTCTGTGTCCAAATCCCTTCATGGTGCATTCCCAATATCTTTCATTTGCTACTGACATTTTAATTCCCACCTGGTCAGCATCTGCTATCTCATCTCTGTTGGATTTGTTTGCTTAATATTTCAAGAGAAATGATCACCCCGTCTCTGCTGCATTCTTGCATGGCATGAACCCACCTTAAATGTCTGCAAGGTTTATCAAAGTCTGCCTTCCTTTACAGCTGTCTTTTGTTGCATTGCCTATTTGATTTAAAACTAGCTGATTTAAGAACCAGTAATGGTAGCACATAGCATGATAGGACAACCCCCACTTCACTATCTGTTTGTCTTATATTCCTTGCTCCTGTATTCCTGTATGTTTGTATCCAAATTTTTTAAATATACTGTAAGGGTACAGCTCATTATTTTGAACCTCAGTATTCCATTAATGTCTAGCTATTCCCACAGATTATGTGTGGGATTCTTGTAGTTTTCTGTGATTGAAGAAGGAATGAGGTGTTATACCTGAGTTCCCTTCATTGGTGATTTAACTAGTTAAGCTTTCCCTGAAGTAAAAACACCAGCTCAGAGTAAGTGAGAGTGTACTTGTGAATTAAGAGCTTGCCAAGCATATTCCTTCTTTTGATAAAAGCATTCAGTTGCTTTGGTTTATTTTTTTTTAGGAAATACAACTGTTGGTAATAAATACTTTCATTTACCAACATTGGACTTTCTGTTTTCCACTTTAAAGGCACATGAAGATCCAATGTATGATATAATAAGAGAAAATAAACGTCATGAAAAAGAAAAGAGGTAAGTGTGTCTGTAGTAAACTGCATCTTCAGTTTAGTTTTTATTTTGATAACATGGTGCTAATGTATAGGTGAAATTTTGATATAAGTTTACTTGTCACTCAGAACATCTTTTCAATGGCAGTTTCTTTATCTTGGCAGACTACTGCATTCCTACTTCCTGAATAATCATTCAGTAGTGTCTCCTACCTCTTTAGTTCTATTAACTTCTATATTTTCCCCAAAGCAAAGTTTAAAGATGAGTTGTATTCATTTATGCCATATTATTCAGGTACTTAGGTTTAATGTTGTTTTAGGCCTGAAAAACAGTTTAATTTTTTTTTCATTCACTGAGATGTTTTCTAAAATTCGGTAAGTCAAAATGCCTTCAGTAGACATGAAGGGGTGGATTTAGAAAGCTAGTTCGAGTCACCTGCTGTTGCCTTTTTATGAGGTCATTATTCAGTATATAAAGCAGCAGAGTTTTTAATGCTTTTGTGCTTGAACTGATTCAGTGGAATAACTGAAACAAACTGTAGGTAGCCCATAAAGCAGCACTGCTGCTGCAGGTGTGTTGCCTTTTCCTTGGAGATGAATCCTTGAAGAGGATACTGAAGACAACAATAAAATAAGCAAGTGTTTTGTCCTCATTGGCCAGTAATCCTTGAACAAAGGATTCAAAGGAAGAGTGCCTTTCAAAAATACTTCTGCATCCACAGTAGAGCCTACTCTGTAGCTTCACTGACATCATCTCTGTATCAACAGGGTAATGAATGTCATAATCCCAATATGCCTCTGTGTATGGATAAGCATAGAACTTGTTATCACGAGGTGGTCAGGTGATAGCTGTTGCCTTATTATTTTGCACACAGAAATAATGCAATAAGCTAGTCTGCCTTTGCAATCCTGTGGGATGGAAAGTCTCTGAGAACACAAGATCTGCTTGTCTTGGGGGGTTGCTTTTATCAGTCAGTGATATTATACGTAACAGGAGTGTAATTAAGCCAAAGAGGAAGTGTTCCCCTGCCCTTTGCATGTAGCTTCCATTCCTCAAGCCAGGAAGGAAACATGAAAGCCAGAATAAATTACTACAGGTAGAGGAGAGCTAGAGAGGATTCTCATTGGCATTTTTTAAACTCAGGATACAGCAACTGAAGCAGCTTCTGGAAGACTCTACCTCAGAAGATGATAGCAGTGATGACAGTGATGAGGATGATGAAGATGGCAGCAGCTCCACTTCCTCAGAACATAAACACAAGAAGAAAAAGAGAAAAAAAGAAAAGAAAAAAAAAGAAAAGAAGAAGAAGAAAAAGAAGAAGCATAAATCACACAAATCTAATGAGAAGTCAGAATCTGACTGACAGCAGTCACCTGCTGCATGCTCATTGACCTCTCTACTTACGAACTGCAAGGAAAGATCCAAAGAATGAGGAAGAAAACGCCAGAAAGGGCTTTATTAAAATTGTAACATACAGATGTATGCATACAGCAGCCTACACTGGCATCCTCTTCTGCCCCTCTGCAGTCAGAAAGAAGAAAGCTGCATTAAACCATACTCAGCCATATCTTTGTGCTGTAAAACCTGTGCTAAGGGTCATCCGTCCTGGTCACATTGGGCCTCTGCATTGCCACACGTGACCATCAGCAGAAAGCAGTGACTACCAAGGCACCACCAACAACTCTGCAGCATTTGCAGACTGTCTGTTGAAGTGTTGTTTCTCCATGAAGTGATTTTATTATATACAAAGCCTCATTGTAACAGGACTGCAGTTTGCACCATGCAGAGCACTGAGAGGTCACTTACAGTGCTTATAATAAGCAGGTTGTACTGTATTTTTCCCTTTGCATTCATGCTGAAGTTCAGTGTACGTACCCTAATATTGGCAGCTAGCTAAATAAAGAGTACTGCTGAAGGGGAAAAAAGTTAATCAAGGGGATTTACTTTAAGACAAAATTGCAGTGTCAGCAAGACTTGATTTTTTGTGTGTGCATGTAACAAAACCTCAACATCATCACCATCAATATGCATAGTTCTGAAACAGCTAAAGTGTTCTCTAAACTACAGGAGCAGGAGCCAAGTGTAATGATGTTAGATATTCAACTTTAGTGTAAAGAGGTAATGGTTTTAGTTATTTAAACAGGGAGGTTTCATGTCAGAAATTAAAAAGATTTAAGTTCTGCATATACTTGAGTATCAGTTATTTTGATACAATTCAAGGGGGGGTGTTTCCTTTTAAAAAGGCTAGGGGGAAATAAATTCCAACCTACTTTTTATGCTTACTAGAATTATTTGATGAAGCAACACTTTTTGAAGAATATAAATGTGTAAGGCTTTTAAAATGGTTTTCAAGTATATGCATGTAAGCCACAGAGCAGTAGTAAAGGACTTGTAAGCAGAAGAAGAGAAGGTTTTGTGTACTTAGTAGACCTTACATTCTGACCACACTTTTCACTTATATACTGTTGCAGACTCAACCAGGAAGATTTGAGATAGCTGTAAACAGCATTACTGTAAGCATCCCTCTTTGAAACCTCAAAATATGTTTGTACAAAGCTGGGGTTTGAGGAACTAGATGACAGATACTTGTACTCTGCAAAAGGAGAGAGAAAACTAGATTTGCTTTAAAAGGACTTATATAGAATTTAGTCTCTGTACTTATACTAACACTGAAAAAATCCCTCACATGATAAAGCTCTAAGATAGTAGAGTGAATATTAACAGTGCAACAAAGGAACAGTGAACTGAAATGCATCTAAAATATTTTTCTATTTTCTCCTGAATGCTTTGGAAAAGAGGACAAGGGAAAGTATAAATTGGGTTTTCTCCCTCCCACACATCTAAGAATGATTTAATAAGAATAAACCCCCATTCCTTGCCAGTCATTCACAATGTGTTCTAAGGAAAAACAAGATAGGCAAGGCCTACTTACAAAAAGATTCTTTATCATATTCCCAGAGCTTGTAGAGTTTCATTTTATCCTCTGTTTAGCCAATCTCACTGAGATGGGAGTTACTGGTGATTCCTGATAGTTCCCTGTATCAGCATAGTCATCAAATTCTAATCTCCTGGCTCTTTCACCAGAAAAAAAATATTTGAAGCTGAAATAGCATGAGATGTATAATGGCCAGGTTGGATGGGCCCCTGAGCAACCTGGTCTAGTGGAAGGTATCCCTGCCTCTGGCAGGGAGTTGAAACTAGATGATCTTTAAGGTCCCCCTTCCAACCCAAACCATTGTATGGTTCTTGTATTGCCGAACTTGGTGCTGAGAAGATTCATGCATTTGTAGCATGAGTGATTATTGGACAGATGCTGGAAGCCTGATAACTTGATCAGGTTCATGTAGAACACAGCTAACCTGAACATCTCTTCAGTTAGTTGCACTTTTGCCATTTAAGATGCTTCTCAAGTTTAGTTTAATAAAAACAAATTCAGTTTTTCCTTTGCAATCCCTCAGTAATGGATCTTTTCCCTTCTTACCTACTGGAGCTTACTGTTTGAACAATTGAGAAAAATACTGTAGGAGACCCTTTCTAACTTGTATCAAACAATTTAAAAAAACTGAGGTGCTGGATGTGTTCTGCGCCAGACTAAAGGTCTATTTACACCAGAATCTCTTCCAGGTATGGTTAATAGAAGATGCTTACACAGCAGAGCAGTGCAAACTCTAGTGGTGTTACTGCTGTTACTTCACTGAAATGCTCTCTCAGCCTCTACTGTTTGCAATGCAGGTACTTTGAACCATACATTTTTTTTTAATATCTGGTAGCCTTGGATATATTTTTTCCTTTACATCTAGCCACTTCCTGCAAACCTTACAGTTTCCTTCAGCAGTGAACTCTTTTTTCAGTAATTACTGATCTGCAACAATTTGCTTTCACACTGCTTCCTACAAGTTTAATTTCATACATCTTTATTTTTGTACTAGAAGTTATGTGAACAACTGATTCTCATTTGTTCTCCCTATATCATTTCTAGTTTTCTAAATCCCTATCATACCCCATACATGTAGGTCTTCACTGAAACTCATAAAAGTGGCATTTCAAAATTAAAGCTAACAGTTCCAATAGAGTAAGATTTAGAGTACTGCTGACTAACAAGCAGTGCCAGAGTGGTGAAAAGTATGATTGATGTTATTGTTTGGCATTTTTAACAATGCCAAAGCTGTCATTTAAGAGACTTTAAGTCTTTTAGAAATACATAGACTAGAGATAAATACCAACACCCCTTTTATATTAATGGATAATTATTCTACATAGAAGTAAACACAGAAGGATAGAAAGTTATAGTCTTGAAATACTGATTAGCCTCATTTGTTAAATCAGAACCATTTAATGTTTTTTTCAAACAACTTATTCTGACCTTCTTCATAGACACGTGTTTCCACATGTGAAGCCTGAGTGTTAGCAATGACATAAATGTATAGTTCTATGAATCTAAATAATTGTGAAATGCAGCTAAACCTCAATACAGCTTCACAGGTCTTCAGCTCCCAGCTTTGAGTATCTTAATACTCTGAACTATTTTTATCAGAAAGGTATTTCAGGAGAAATACTGACATGTCTTATTTCTTTGGCCGTGAAATTACTTGAGGTTTAGTCTTGTTGAGGGAGAGAGCCAGTGGCAGCAAGTCAGGGGAAGCTGAGGACTCTTTTAAACAGTGAATTTGTTTTTCCTTGGCAGAGCCAATTGTTTGATTTTAATAGAAAGACCAGAAAGTAGTTTTTTCCAATAAAAGCCAGAAAACAAGGACATTGTAAAAGGGAAAACTTTGCCATCCAGGTGCTACCAAACTGAAAGTTAAAATATAGCATTAAAACCTGGCAAGCCAACCTAACCCAGTGGGTCCTCATTAGTGATCACACCACACCCACTTTGCAACAGAGGCTTCAGTTGGCTACAAATAACTAGTCAGAAATCCTGAGTCACTGACAGCAAGTCTGTCCAAACAAAGATCACAGTATGGCAGTCTCAGAGGCCTCTAAGGTTTGTTACTGGTGTGCCAAGCACTCTTCATCTGCCCTTCAGTAGATGCTGCAGGAAGCCTGTGAAAGCTGCCAAGGCAATGCAGAACTGCGACAGAGCTCACAATGCTGCCAGCACTGCAGTGACTCACTGGGCAGTCCAGCTGCAGTGGTAACAAAAGCTGACACGTATGTGCCTCTGCAGAATTAAATATCACTGTGGCAAGTTACCTGGCTGAATAAAAAACAGCCTGGACTTGAATTCACAGCCTTTTAAAATGCAGTTTGTCCTTCACAGCCTTTGTGAAGCATGGCCATTTTACCCACTGGAACATTAGATACAGCTGTAAGATGCTATCCACAAACCATCCATGCTGCTGAGTGGAAAAAAGCCAGGTAGAAGATTTAGCTTTAAGGTCACAGGACTAGTACTTTTTGAGTAGAATTCACAACATATAACATTATCAAAGAGGTATTTCTGGAACACTAGAACATTCATGCAACCTGCTTTAAGTATTGGTGTGGATGCATAGCATGAGTATACTACAAGATATAAGCAGTTTAAAATAGCATTTGTTTTCAGACAAAGAGCTGTCTAAACACTCCTACTGCTACTCCCTCACATCTCCTCGAGAGCTGGCATCACCAGGGCCTGAACTGCTTTTTGCATCAGAGTAGAAATCACACTGACTAGTGCAAGACCTGTAAAAGGATGACTAGCATGATCTTGGGAGTACCTACTAAGCATTAGCCATGCCCAGAAGTGAGAGCCATCTGATTGTGAGGTCATGAATATTCCTTTGTCAGATAAGCAGCAAAAGACATAGTTAAGCCTGTCAGCAGAACTGGGTATTAAAAATCTCCATGCTTGAAGTAATTCCCTCCCCCACTATTCTTGGAGGTTCTGATGCAGAGATTTTATACAGCACAAGAGCCAAATAAGAATTTGTATTCCTTATTTTCTTGCAGGGCTTAGGATAGAGAGGAAATAAGAACTTGGCATCACAGTGGTTTCTTTTCCCTAACAGCTTCGGGTAAAGGCTGTAATTACAGCAGAGCTTTAACGAGCAAGGAAATGCTATTAAAAATAATAGAAAAATAAAGGATCAGTTGGGTAGGGAAACATCAATAACCCTCACTGAGGGAAAATATGACCTCAGTTACATGTCAGGCTGGTAATAGGTAGGCATAAAACTTGAATGGAATCACAGAAAGTGCTACTTTTATCAATATAGGTTATTCTAGGACACAGAATAAGAACATAGGTAAGAAGATGAAAGACAAGTCCTGTCTGTCCAATCCCTCCAACTTGTATTAAAAAAACCCAACCACAAATTTTTGTTTAGTTTCCTTACCTTTGTCACTCACACTATCACTTTATTTGGGAATCATTCAAGATTGGCAGTATTGTGTTTATTCTCACATGATGATATTGTCCTTTAGAGACAAAAAAACTCTCCACCCATTTGGATCAGTCTATTTCCATTATTTAAAAGATAAAGCTCAGCAGACACCTAGTTATTTTAGTTCTATAAAGAGACTTCTCTGTAGTTAGTTGCCAAAGGTCTGTATCAACTCTAACAGAAGCTATCAATAAGAAGTCAGAAATAGGGCATACCGCCAAAAACTTGTGTTTCACCTTCAAGATCCATCTCTCCAGCTCAGTGTCTCCATAAAGGACTAAAAAGTCTCCAGAGAACAAGGGGAAGCATCACGTGAACTCAGTGCTTTAGTTTTAGTCCTCAGTTGTGCATTTTAAGAGAGGAAGATCTGAAGAACTGCCTTGAAGCTTCAAGACAGTACTTTACTTGATAAAGCTTTAACTATACTCCTTTCCACTTTGATAAAGACAAATCCAACCAAAAATCCAGCTGATGGAAGAGAATCTTGTACTTATGTCCACATCATGTGAGATGACACTGACAAGGCTTCACAACCCTGCAGAGTTTAAGAACTGGGCAGCAGTAACTACTGGCATGCTGTAACAGCAGTGGTGCACACACCCCCAGCTTTTTTGCTGCTGTGTAGAGATGGAATACAGGAAGTCTCAAAGTGCAATTCTATGAAATTTATTGCTTAAATAGTGGATGTGCTAGTTATAAAAATGTGACTTTAGTGTTAAGTAATTCCATTTTCATAGCATCCTCAGCCTTTACAGTGTCACTTCTTACCCTTTAAGAGTGCACAGGTACTTACAAAATATACAAGAGAGTAATTGAATTTTGGATTTACACAAAAACCTTCAATACATTTTCCCCCCTTCTGCCCCGATATTTGCAATTATCTTCTCTTAGAGAGGGATTTTTTTGTGCCACGACCTAAAAACAAAAAAAGATTAAGGTATGCATTCTACCTCCAAACAGTGTCAATTCACTTCTAAAGAAAGGCAATTGCTGATGTCTAGCCTTTTTCATATTGCAGGCACTGATGGTTGATATTAGAATTATGTACTCAACTGCTCAGCAAGTATAAACTCTGCAAGAGTAGCATCAGGCTTTAGAATATCCCAGTAAAACAGATAACAGTTTCATATATGTAACACATAGCACATTTTCATTGTGCTCTTGTAACTACATTGTCGAATGTAGCCAAGAAACATCAACTATTTCTGGGACAAACAAGTAGTATTTTGGGGTTATGTAAGTTTCCTGGGTGCTTTTACTAAAAACTGTTCAACAGTTGTTTAAGACCAATGTTCCAACAACAGAACTTAAGGACTGACACCAATTTTCAGTAATAAGACACTTCAGTCTCAATTTGTTTCCAACCTTGCAAATACATGGAAGTGCAATACCATTTAATATACTAGAGACTACCTTTGACTCCTGTATTTCCTGTTGAAATATTTAAGTTCACTTCAGTATGGCAGCTTGGTTTTTTTGCAGAAAAAAATCTGACCTTTGATGTAGCTTCCTATATGTACTGTCCCCTTTCCAATTTATAACCTTTTCAGACCCACACAAATACACAAAAGCATATTTATTACTGAACTTAATGTTATTTTTCTCTCTATTGCGTTTCCCATCCTTTCTCCAAAATAGCAAGAAGTTCCTACTCCATAAAGTTGGAGCTCTTAAGAATTGCCTATATGCATTTGTGTCAAATTACAATATTTTGACTGAGACATACCTGTAGCTTAAAGAAAAGAATATACTGCGAAGTGACACACAACTCAGAGCTTTAAAAGTTAGAACAGTCTGAAGAGCAACTAGACTAAAACAGTAGGTTTTGGTGTGGGTTTCCTCCCCCATCCTTGCATTAAGGAAAGACAAGTAACCTAACCTGGTCAAAGCTACACTGGTATTCATAGCAAGGTGACTAAGTGCTCAAAGTTTAGCTTGCTTCCCCCCTCCCAGCTTGTCTGCTTACAT
Source organism: Calyptomena viridis (assembly GCA_013390005.1). NCBI lineage: Eukaryota > Metazoa > Chordata > Aves > Passeriformes > Eurylaimidae > Calyptomena > Calyptomena viridis. Next base: position 120,554 of record WEIV01011806.1, on the reverse strand, counting down.
TGCATTTGCTATTATTTCACAAGCTGTCCAACATCCTCACAGTTCAAACCAAGAAAGATTAGTTGCCAAGACAGTAATGACAAAATGCCTATAGTCATTTTTGTAGCTAGTCACTGTGTACCAACCTTTGTGTGCACTGTGTTTAGGCATCTCCCACACTTCTACTTCTTCCACCTCTTGTCTTGTGTCCCTGCGTTTTGATGGTGGCTTGCCTATTCTTTTCTTCTTTGGTTTAACCAAAGGTGGGCACCCTAAATAACAAGATAAAACTGGTGTTATTTCTCCAACACAATCTCAAGGCAAATTTAACCTTCACTTTCACCAGCTGGCCTGTGGTGTTCCTTTTTTATCCCTCCCATCTATGTGCCCATTTTAGCAGCAGATAAAATTAACTCTACATGTGTCAAGCAAGTCTTATATGTCTACAGTATTTAACCACTGTCTAACCATAATTGTGGATGCATTGTATATCAAGTCATATTTTAGACAGGTGTTAATATGGCAAAAAAAAAGTGAGAGTTGGATAGTTCTCCTGTAGTTCACTTTTCAAGTGTTCAAGACTAGTTGATAAGCCATCCAAGTAATCCAACTCACCCACTGTCTTTTAAAACAATCCTTCAGACCTGTAAAGTTATGCAGCAGAGGTACACCATTCAAAAGGTTAAATTTAGCATATGATATTACTGCTAAAGCAATATACCTTGTTTAGCCAAACCCCCTTATTTGCAGGGCACTTAAGATTAATTTGAAAAACAAGTCCTAATATAGGCAACATTTTAAAAATTATATGATTTTATTAGCACTTCTGAGGCATCCATTGGCATGAACAGCATTCAGAAACCACTGATTCCTGCTTCCTAATGCTGAATGTGATAGCTTCTTCAAACTACATGGGCTGGAAAAGGAGGAAGAGAAAACAAGGAGTAACACATAGACCAGACATCCTCAATATGCTGCACCATCCATGACTTCAAAGAGATAGAAGAGAGATGCTGAAAGTTAAAGGTAATGTATTTTAGAACTATTGCCATATTTTTATGAATTGTAGAGCAGCCAAGAACAGTGCTGCTAGAGTGAAATGTTTCCAACTTTTTAGAGCAGGCTAGCATAAAAAACCCTGCAACACCAAATGAAGTCTGTGGATAGAAAGGATAGAAAGCCTCCAGTGCAAGAGGCAAATAATCCTAAACCACAATATGTTCAAGTAGGAAAGAAATGCAGAGAAGTCTAAGGAATAAGTCTTACTGGACTGTTGATACAGGAAACCTCATATATAAAGCAAACTGAAGAGAAACAAATCAGTCTGTTCTGAAAATAGCTTCACACTATTATTTGCTAGACTTATCCTGAGATACTTGAAAGCACGACCCAGGAGAGTAGCACTACAGCAAATTCTGTAACTTCCAACAGCACCTGCACCAAATAAACATTAATGGTAAAGCAAAAGCATTCCACTCCAGGAGCCAAGAAAACAATATTGAAACTATCTAACCTTTTACTCTGCTAGAATAACCGATTTCTTCATCTTGTCCTTAACCACATCAGTGATTTGCACTCAGCAGTATCCCTTAGCATTATCAGGGCAACTGCTGGCCCATGCTAGTTTCCCTGATCCTTGGCCTATGTAGCTACCACTGCATATGCACTCAAGAAAAGCATTGTCTGGGTAAAGAACTAATATTACAGTCTATGGCAGTAACAGCTTTGCACAAATAAAGGCTTCGCTTGGCCACAAAGCATTGGATGCTTCAATTTCCCATAATAACTTTAAAAAAAACCCAGAAGTAGCTCTAATGCATCCTTATCCCCCTGTCTGGGGTTGAGAAGGCTATAAATGTGCCCGAGATGTACTGACTGACAGGCATTTCATCAATATCAGAGCAACAAGAATTAGTTTTGTTATTTTCAAACCTTATCCAAATACCATGCTTGCTGGTTTTTATCATAGCCTTTTGAATGTTCCTTAAGAATAGAAATACACTGAAGTCGTACCTTGTACTTTGCTCTTAGCTGAAGGTGAGAGACTACCATGTGTTTGGCTGGTAGATTTGGGCTTAGCACCACTTCTAATCCAATACTCTTCAGGCAGTATCCCCATGTTCTCCCTTAGCAGCCTTCCTAATTAAAAAAAGTTGATTTAAGGTCAGTATTTAGTTTTGTTAATGCTGATACACTGATCCACAAGCCAGAATGCCAGGAGAGCTATTGGATCTAATAGTAAGAGTCTGTTGCAATAAAAAGTCTTCTGGAGACCACACTTGACAAGAATTACAAGCTGCTTTAAGTCTACAGATCTTATACAAAGAAAATGAAGTTTAAGAACACTAAGACTGCTATTAGAGGTAAATCTCATGGTTGCCTTTCACAATACAAGGTTACACTAAACTGCAGCTACCTACTGAAGTGCCCACATAACCAATTGCAAAATCTAATAACTCTGCTTATTCTCAGTTTACATGAATTTCTAACATCATCTTCCACTGAGGAAACAAGATGTCAAATTTAATAGTTTCACACTGGTTTTCTGAAAATACAGCAGAGCTTTTGTTGCTAAAAAAAAAAAAAAAGCAGCAGCCACAATAAAAAAAAAAACAAAAACTGTTTGACTCCTCTTCTGCAGACACATTACACAAGGTATGTCCACCCAGATTATAATGAACTTAATCCTGTTTAATGCACCTAGAACAAGTCTGGAATGGGATAGTCAGACTGTTTTCATAAACTTAAATGCACAGCTTCCAAGACATTAAACAACAGTGAGTGTACAGCTCAAGTGACCTTAAGTTTTTCAAATGAGTAAGTTACCACTAATGCCAGAAAGTTAAGTGTAGAAAAACTGACTCAAGGGAGACTTTCTCCATTATTCTCTGGTGGTTGTGAAGGTGCAGAATCCTTATGCAATAGGTAAGAAATTGCAGCAAACTCCCTCCATTCAAAAAAAGTATTCTGCAGGACTTCTGGCTCTAAGCCAAACTTCAAGCTACAACATCCTCTAATCTTCCCACTGATTCAAGCTACAGTTTGCAGCTGCAATTAGGTGTTCTGTGCTTGCTATTAATCAGCACCTTGTCCTCAGCAATTAGCTTACCTCCCAAGAATTTCCGTAGCATTCGCTGGTGTTCAAGTCCTTCTCTTCTTGTCATAGGCCTCTTTCTTCCATAATACCCATAGTCACTATGGACAACTTCATCTTGTTCTCTCTCCTTTGGCTTGTAAACTACACCAATATTTTCAACAAGCCCACTCCTAGTTTTTATTTTCTCTTGAGCAGGCCAGCTAATTAATTGTGCTGGTACAGCATTTCTAGGTGGTTTCCAAAGCACTCTCTGGCCAACTTGGTAGGAACTCCCTTTACTTGGTGTCAGGATTCCATATGGCAGGGCTTCTTGAAAGAAATATTCAATTTCATCAATGTCATCATCCTCCTCCTCATCTTCTCCATCTTCATCCTCCTCTTCTCCTTTCACAGAATATTCTTCAGAGTCCTCGGCTTCTGACAAATTTTTAGCTGTTTTGTTGAGAGAATTGATTTCTTTTCTACTAGAAGATCTAGAAAGGCCTGCCAGCTTTCTACCTTTACTGGAAGCCTCTTTAATCTTCCTGGTTGAAGAGCTGACACCTTGGTCATTCAAGCTGTTCATCCGCCCCTTTCCTACCACTTCATCTACGTTAAGGGACCCACCACTTTTAATTTTCTCTTTCTCCAATCCCTCTGTATTTTTCTGAGAAGTATACATGCTTTTCTGAAGCACATAGTCAGGGACAAAATAAGACACTGAGGCATTATCAATTGACGAGCCCTCCTCTCTAGAAGACATGTCATCAGAAGAAAGACTGATTACACTTTGACACTTCATTTGTGGCAAACAAACATTGTAGTTTGTGTCCATACTGTCCAAACAAGCCAGCCAGCTGCTAGAGGGAACATACTTCTCAATTGATTTGTCACACCAAATACTTTTATCTGTCTGGCTTTCATTGATCGCACTGTGGCTTAAATTCAGCTTTTTCTGCTGAAAACTCAAGTCACTCATTACCTCCATATTAGATGGAAGTAGTCCTGCTTGTTGAATAAAGCCGGGCTCTTCTTGAGAAGTCTTTGAGCCTGTAGATTTTTTAGTGCTAGGTTTCTTAGCTATTACCACATCCTGTCTTACCACTGGTTGATCTATGCCAACAGATCTTGCCAGCTCTGTGATTTGCACTGCCATGGCTTCCCCAGGGGAGGATATTGCCCGTTGACTTGCATTTGCCAGCTTTTCTGCATCCAGCTTTGCTTCATTATTTTCTTGCACAGTTTCAGCACCCTGTTTTGAGGGGACAACAGCTTTTCTCTCGTCTAAGGAAGCTCCTGGCACTAATTTCTCCCCTTCATGAGGGCCATATATCATGCCTTCACACGAGCTAACAGAAAATAAGTCACATGGCACTATGTTCTCTGGGACTGGTTTACCACTTGCCACATCATACAAAGGGATAGTTTCTTTAAAGGATTTCCACAGCTGAATAGCTGGAGAGCCATTTCCATATTCTATCCTCACTTCTTCCTTCTCAAAGGCATAGCTTCCAGTAGGAAGATTTCTATACTGTGTAGAGCTGGCAGGGTTCTTGTTATGAAACTCTCTGTCTACCACAACAGAAGATCCAGATGAATCTTGTTTCTCTGAAGTACTTTCAGTCTCTGTACCTATACCAGAAGAAACACAGGCCGTATTTCCTGCATCACAACCTTTCGTTTCTGTACGTGTATCTTGATGCTTCTTTTGCTTGTTTTCAGGCTGTCTAGGATCAGTCTGTGTTTCTTTTGTCTCCATTTTTTTCCCAGGGGTATTATAATGTCTGAATCTTGTTGCATGATAAAACATAGGGGAAGGTGGGGCAGCATTAAAATAAGGCCTTCTGTTAATTCTTGCATGCACTGGATGCTGTGGAACAAGAAATCCAGGGTATTCATGGAGTGCCACGGAATAAAATGGAAAATACGGATTTCCACTTCGGAAGCCTAGACATTGGTGATAAAAAGAGAAGACAAATACAGCTTCTGTCTGAAATAAGTCATCCTGGTTAATATTTACTTGCACACACAGGGACAGCTACAAGATCAGACATCAGTACATAAAGTACTCCTTCCACCTTTCAGTGCCTGGAAACAAATCTGGTGCAAAATCCCAGAGAGAGTTCCTTGTTATGGAATAGGTTATCTGGACTTCTAGACTTTAACCAGACCTTGATTTCATTCCTTGGAACATTCATCAATTAGCTTTCTTTACATTTTTTTTGTTATTTTATGGAATATTGCTATATATATATCTTTGAAAAACACATCTCCAGACAGAAGTTAACATAGGTTTATTGCTAAATACACCTTGTAAGTGCTATTTTCCTTATAATTATTTCTTTTAACTTTTTTTAGGCTTACATATATCCATATCTATCATGCATGCACATATGGAACACATATATATGCATACACATTAACTGCTAGGCATATTCTAGAGCTCTGTGTCTGCAGAGTGACCATTACTTAATGCTTTGCTTCCTTTCCATTCTCCAGAAACAGATGCTTTCTACCACACAAGCTGCATATTTAAGTAATACTTAATAAATCAGATTTTTGACAGGTAAACATTAATTTTACCTTAAACTCCCCAAAGTCTCATTAACACAGATACATATTGGTTTCCTCTGCTCTAGCAATAATTTACTAAGCAAAGCTAGCACAGAGAGCTGTCGTTTACCTTACCTGGAGCAGGTACACAGTAGGGACTGTAAGCATGACTGAGGTACCATGGATTTGGATACGGCTGCTGTGCTGATGGCTGCGCATAAAAAAAGGGTCTTGTGTGGTTTGTGGAATATGATCCACTTTCTGAAGTTGAGGCAGTATTCATTTTTCTTTAAACACTAAAAAAAGAGATAAATTATCATTATCAAAGGGAAGCTGCTGTCTTCCAAACAGGAAGTAGGAGACTGACATTACTATCAAGATCAAAGATTTGTCCTTTGCTAAACTAGCTTTTATACACAGCTCTGAAGCAGTCCTTCAACATGCTTTAAAAAGCATGGTTTTTAACATGCTTTAAAAGCCACAGGACTTATGTAGAGTTATGCATCCAAGACTACTAAAGTAGCATCCTATGCAACTAAAAGAAAAAAGCCTTCAGTCAACCAGCCTTGAGCAAGAAGCCACCAAAAAAAAAAAGACAATACACACAATCAGATGTTTCACAAAGAAAACACTTCTAAGTGCTAACACGTAGGTTATTACACATCACAATAAGAACTCTATTAATTCAGGATTTGTAATTCATAATATATTTAAGAACAATAATAGCTAACACAGTAAACCAGATATTTCAGTGACACCTATGCTTAAACCAAATAATAGGTAACAAAACCAACCCCACCACAATCCTTATGGGTAAGTTTGTATTCTGAGCCATACACAAGTCACAAGATAGAACTTCCTCCCACACTTAGATATTTCCTCAGTTGACTAATACATTAAGCTCATTCCATTCCTGCCCATGCAAGCAATACAACCCTATCAGACATAGCTTATCAGAAAAAACACAAGAAATCAACACAGAAGATCTAGTGACTGCACAGAATAAAAACAAAAGTTACAGGAAAAAAAAATGATTCAAGACCTGTTACAAACTAGCACACCATTCAACTCCGAGTTTCCAAATGCTCTTAGGAACACTGGAGCCCTCTTCAGTTTCTGTGTAGGGTGGCCTGTCCAGCTCTTGAAAGAGCCAAAAAGCCTAGAGGCTCTCCTAGGCCAAAGCTTCCAGAATTACTTTGACCTTTTAGAGAGAGAGGTAGGGAAAGAAGAAAACCCACAAAAACACCCCCCCCCTACAAAAACTAAGCTATTCTTGCCCCCTTAGAGCCCCCCAAAACTAAGGTCCATGCTGAAACTGCTGCTACTGCTGCTTACAGCCCAGCAAAAAACTACCCAGTTGCTCTGCTTACCCTCTTTATGGCAGGCAGCTGCTGTTTGTCCACTCCCCCTCCCACCTGAGGCTCATTTAGCAGGGGACCTTTTCTCCATCAGTGTGTGGGAGGAGAATCAAAACATGAGGATAGGAATAGTGGTAAAAGCCTTCAGCTGGTGTACAGAAAGCTGGCAGCCTCATCTTGCAGATGTTAAAGCTGCATCTCTAAGTGAATCTGGTATTTCCCTTTTGAAATGTTGGAATTTACATTAAAAAAAAGAGAAGTATTACCAGTCTTCTGATTAAAACTACTGTTAAAGACACTTCTTGCAGGAAAAAAAAATTAGATGATGTAAGGCCAAGTTTACATTTGTTTCCAATGTTTACCACTTGTTCAACACTGAGTAAAAGGATCAGTGTTCTTCCATCCTAACATAGACTGGAAGTGTAATGTTCTTTCCATATGAGCAGGAGATGCACTTATTCCATATGAGCAGGAGAAACACTTATTCCAGTACAGTGTACTCCACCCTGTATAACAGGAATTTATGAAATGCGAGGTTGCAATTTGACTCTGCCCTGGGTCTTTACAGGAGATGAGGATCTGAATTGCTACTCTGGAATTGCACATCTCCAAATGACAGCACTCCAGTACCAGGGCAGGTGGCAAAAGGAGGAAGCACAATGCATGAACTATGCAGGCAGGTGAGTGGTTAAGGAAAAACAAAGGGGTATGGATGCTTAGAGACTGTTTGCATCTCTGTGTTGGGAAATTCATGAAATTTTGGGGGTTTTTTCTTCTATAATATTGAAACTAAACTTGTCATTTGCACTGAGACACAAAAAAAAATGCCTGGGAAGGGTTACTAATCCATTCCTTGCAGACCTCCCCAGCCAAAGCTTGTCCTTTGCATTGATGGCAGCACTTGTACTTTGTCACCAGTCACTTATATGACTTACAGTGACAGGACAAGGAGTAATGGGTACAAACCAAAAGAGTGGAAATTTAGGCTAGATATTAGGAAGATATTCTTTACTGTGAGGGTGGTGGAGCCCCTGGAACAGGCTGCACAGGGCACTTGGATGCCCTGTACCTGGAAGTCTTCAAGGCCAGGTTGGATGTGGCTTCAAACAGCCTGCTCTAGTAAAAGGTGTCCCTGTCCATGGCAGGGGGGCTGGAATTAGATGATCTTTAAAGTCCCTTCCAGCCTTAACATTCAATGATTCCATAACTTAATGTGGAATATTTTAAATCCTCAGCTCTTGCATCCATCATACTTTCATCTTTTTGAAGTGAATTTCCTAGACTTTCTCTTGGTGGATTGACCCAAAGGGAAATAAAGAAAATAAATAACACTCGCTAGTTTTTAAAAAGTTGCATGTTCTCAGGATTTTCCTTTCCCTTGGACCTCCCTTCATTCTTCAGAGTCAGAACAGAATCACAGAATATTCTGAGTTGGAAGGGATCCACAAGGATCCTCAAGTTGAGCTCTTAAATGAAGGGCTCACATGTGGACCAAACCCACTCCCATGTCCCGTGCCCCTGTTGCTTCCTTCCCTCCTGAGGCAAACTCCGGGCCCCACAAGTCTCAAGTGGCATTTGCTCAAGGGACAGCAAACCTACGCTTGGCTGAAGGACATTCCAAGATTCCAGGATGGCCAAAGGACCAAAGACAGGTCCCAGACGGAAAAGGAGGCACTGGAATGTGGAGCAGACATTGCTGGGCTCAGCCTGTAGGCGGATCCCAGGGGGATAAGGCGATTCTGGGATGCAGAGCGGGACAGAGCCGGGCCTGGCATTAACCCTGAAGCCCACAGGCCTCCAGGCTGTGGTGTGTCTGGGGCACAAGTCCTGTGAGGAGTGGCTGAGGGACCTGGGGTTGTTTGTCCTGGAGGAGGCTCAGGGGAGCCCTTATGGACTCCCTGACTCGAGGGTGTAACCGGGGGGGATCAGTCTCTTCTCCCAGGGAACCAGCGACAGAACGAGAGGACAGTCTCAAGCTGCGTCAGGGGAGGTTCAGGTTGGCCGTGAGGCAGAGTTTCTTCGCAGAAAGGCAAACACTGGAATGGGCTCTGGGGGAGGTGGCGGAGTCACCATTCCTGGAGGTGTTCACGAAATGACCGGGCGAGGCACTGAGCGCCATGGTGTAGGTGACACGGTGGTGTTCGGTCACAGGTTGGACTCGGTGACCTCGGAGCTCTTTCCCCCCTCATCGAGTCCTGACTCTGTGAGTCGCTCCTCCCACCAGGGGGCGCGGGGGGTCCGGAAGCGCCGCCCTCCCGGCGCGCGGGCAGGGGGCGCTCGCGGGTGGGAGCGGGA
>WEIV01011806.1:90063-111143 GCA_013390005.1 Calyptomena viridis | reverse complement strand
GAGTAGAGGCCGGCGGGGCCGTCCCCGAGTGCGGCGGTGCCGGCGGAGCGGGAAGGTGCTCCCTTCCTTCTGGGGGAAGCGGGGAAGGAATGAAGGCGGCGGAGCGGACGGGACGGCGCACCTGGACATCGGGGAGAGGGAAGAAGTGTGTTCCTCGCCTCTGGTCTGGTGTCGCCGCGTCCCGCAGGCGGGAGGGGACCGTGACGGCGGGGCTGGGCTGAGCAGGTGGCGGTGTCTGCAGCCTTGGCGTGTGTGTTGGAAGTGCCGGGAGGGACAGACACGATCGAGTCTGGGAGAGGAACAGCAGTATAGTGGCATTGCCGTTTCCCGTAGCTGCCTTCACGTTCCCTCACTGCTGCTCTCGTTGTGTGCATCTATACACTCGTGGTACCTGCGGCGGCCGAGGGTGGGCTGCGGTGTTATGTGGATTTGGAGAGTCGCGTAATTCTTAGTAAGCTTTTATAGACTATGTATATACGTAGTATAGCTTACAAGTTAGCCGTCTGCGTGCCTAGGATTTTTCCGGTATTTACCATTATTTGTGCTGTCAGCAGGGTAGATACCTGCTGCTTATGAAAGAACTTTAATTGCAACTTAGAAATGGATTTGTGCTGTGCGTAGCGTCTGCTTTTTTAGATGTTTTATTGCAAAGCCACATCTTGGCTTTCTACATCATCTACGTCTTCTGTGTGATCATAGTGGGCCAGATGGGCTGTGAGCTCACCTAGGGCTGTAGCTACATGAATTTTCTTCGGATGATGTATTCAAGAGATTATTAAAACACACAATGTACTTGAATGTCTCAGAAGTGTGCCAGAAGAAATAGGTAATTTTTAGTATTTAATATACCCAGGTGTGTAGTCTCACAATTTGAGTAATGATGTTGCACCTCTTTGCTAATTGTTTTTGCGTGTGGAGTAGAAGGGGCCCATTATACTCAAAGATGTGTAAGTAGCATCTTACGGGAACAGAAGAGGAAGAAAAGGTGTTGCTGATTATTTAGTATTTTTTTGACATTTTAGACAGATGGCTGTTGGTGCTTTTTTTTTTTTCCCCAAAGCAGGCTTTTTTGTTTTGGTCATGTGATTATGAAACAGACCAGAATTGGTGCAAATGCTAAAATTTCTCTTTATTAATTTAGTGGCTGTTGTGCTTTGAGAATAAATTTTACATGCATTAATATGATATCTATTATAAGACTTAATCTTTCAGGAATTAACTTAAAATTAATTAATCTACATTAATTATTAATGCAATTTATTAATGTAGAAATGCTTGACTTTATAGTTGAACATCATGTAGTGAATATTTGAGGGAGTGACACATAGTTGAAGACTGGAATTTAAGTTGTTAAATAAAACAGACTAGCTTCCTTAATGTACTAGAGTTCAGAGGGAAAAAAAACCCAAAACAACACTTTTCTGTACATCCATGATACATGGCTGGATCTTACTGGAGACATCCATGGCCTGCTTTTTTTCAAAGGTTAATTTTCCAAAACAGGTCAAGTCTTTTCACAAAGCTGAAACACCCTTGGGGATGCAAACTACTTGTGCTCAGTGTAGAAGTCCAGCTGCCAATTTAAGCTGTTGGTTTATCTTCTGCTAATTTTCTTTCTGAGCAGGTATTTCCTTTAGTGTATAACTTCCTTTAGGAGCAGAAAAACAGGAAAGAAACTGGTAATGAGAAGTGCATTGTGACCAAACATGTTGTTAGCATGGAGTCTGACGCTTTTTTTCTCTACTTTCTACATAGTTTCAGAAAACTCACCTACCTCAAAGTTGTAACTCGCCTCCCAAACATAACATGTATGGAAAATAGTAGTAGTTTCTAAGTGAATAGTCATTTTCACATTGTAGGAAAAAAATGTCTCCTTGTTTTTTATAAAACTTCACATTGTTGCCTTTTTAAAATCTCCTTGATGTCCTCAGTTTCCCGGACTGCAGTGCTATCAAAGACACCTTTGATGGCTTGAGAAGAGAGGAAACTTCCAAGTCTGGAACTGCTTCATCAATTACCTATTTCTTTCTTCCTGCCAAGGATGCAAATTTGATACATTACTCAAGAATCTAGAGCTTCCAACTCCTTTTTCTTTTTTCTTTCTTTTTTTCCTAACTTTTAGGTCTGTTGGCTGGGTGTATCAATTTACATAATTGATTCTAATTAGTTTTAATACATCCTAGTATAATGATTTTGAAACTCATTGATTTGTAACTTGGAATATGCCTGATAGTGGCCAAGTATTAAAGTTCCCAAGCTTGGTACTTGTGTTGCTACCTGGGAGGATTACTATCTCCATGCACACACAAATGCTTGTTCAGGTCTGAATTCTGATGTTTTATTATGTTAAAAATAGTGAATGACTCAGTTCTTTAGACGTGTTTTTACTTGTGATTTGTATGAAGCTGCCCTTGGATGGAAATAGGAATTTGATTAAAAGTGCACAAAAGTAGGATTTAGAGTTCTTTTTTAAAATTAGTTAAAACTAAATTAAATAAATCAAATGTCCAGGGAGATATGTTTTGGTCGTTGCGTTTTTAATTTTTCTTGCAGACATACGGGTTTATTGAAGTGTGAATTGTAGTTATTGAACTTAGAACTCAAGAGGTGTTTAAATGGCTGAAGATGCAGATGGAGACCTGAGACACTTTCATGGATCTTTTAAGTATTTTGCCAGGATGTTATGGGAAGTTATGCATCTAATCTGGCAGACTACTTAATGGGATTTTCAGAAGGTTTTATTTCTTTTCCTAGGATCGAAATATCCAAAAAAACTCCAAAACAAAAGAGAAATTGCTTGTCTATATATCTTGTCCTTCTTATAATTTGGAAAACAAGAAATAAATTTTTTTAATGAGTCCAGTTGAAGAATGTTATATCTACATATCTTTCCCTACCAATTAAATTGGAAATAGTCAGTACACTTATTCCATGTTTATACATTGAAGTATAGTGTTAACACTGTCATGTAGGTAATGCAGTGTATCTCTGTTTATCAATCTTTGCCTGACCTCAGAAAATAAACAGATTCAAGGAAGGCAATTAATAGCCTATCCCATAACTCATTAACATTCGATGACTAATTTTTTGAATGGTCTCATTCAGATTTGAAGTACGTGAACAAGTGTTAACAAGCCACCTCATTAAAATTACTTAAGCGAAAAGGAATAATTACTTAAAAACAAACCCTCTTATCAACATGTTGCTCTTCAGCTCGACAGGGAGTTGCTTTGGATCACCGGGTGGTAACTTGATTTCATGTGCAATCCAGCAGTGCCATGGCCTTCCAGCAGCTCCCTGCCTGTCCACTTTTAGAGAGCTGGCTTCCAAGAAGTTACCTGGGACAGAGAGACGTCATTGAAGGGCAGTTCATAGAACTTGTATTCAAGGATTATTTTTATTCTATCAGAATTTCAGTTCTGGTTATAAACCCAACCTCAGCCATAGATCTTTTCATCCATAAGTGAGAAATGTCTGACTAATAACTGCTGTGTGGTTATTAGAAGTGCAGCAGACTGTGCAGTGCATCTGTGGATATCTTCTCAAGTCCTTTGTCTTGTGTTTATCTGAGATCCAAGTGCTGAATGCCACCTGGGCACAGCTCAGTGAGAGAGATGTTGGGTTGGGACTGGGAAGAGCTCAGCCTCTTGCATTTCCCCTTTGGAAGTACATGACTTTGGACAAGCTGCATTTTATTTCGGTGCCTCCGTTTTTCAGCTTCTAAAGTGAGGAGAGTATCTCCTTTAAAATTGTTTGGAACTCTTCAGAGGGGTGTGAGAGGTAGGTAATCTTGAATGACTTTGCAGGCACTAAATGATATTTCTATACCACTTGAATGGATTCACTTGTCTTGGGCAAATGACAGTATAAATGGGGGCAATTTTGGACCAGAGTTTAGAGATCTTTGATGTATGTGTTGTTCTCCTGAGGAGTATTTAGTACAGTTCCATTACAAGGGAATGGGATGCGACTCCAGACTTTGTGACAAACACAAAACTTTGTCCTTTAGCAAATGGTTTTCATTGGCAGCAAAAAATAGTATGGATGTGGAAAACAGGAATCATGTACATAACATCTTCCTACCATGTGCACCTCCCTGGAGCACATGGTTTCCTGTAAACCAAGGACTCCAGTTTTGTAAATGTATGGTTCAGAGGTGATTCACATCACATAAATATTCTGCAACAAGACTCCTGTCATCTCCTCAACCTTTTCTGCTACTGAGGGTCGTACTCAAATGTAACAGTTATTTATAGTAATTAATTTCACAGTTTCAACTCATCTGCTGCTGGACAGGTCTGCTTTTCCAGTTACTGACATTAACCATAAGCTGCCAGAACTGTCTTTAATCTTACTAGCAGGTGTATATCAACTTCTCCATGGCATCCTTGGCTGGTTCTGGTACCTGATGACTGACCTGGTACGTGTTAGTCCTGCTTTTTTTGTGTTTCTGGAGAAATACATTCTTTGCAATTACATCAAAATAGGAAGTTATGATATCAATTACTCCTTTTGCTAAAGCTCAGTATTACTGATGCTCTGCCCAAACAGAGCTTAATCCACCAGCTTGTATTGTTCTTGAAACTTTACTCCTAAGCCAGAAAAAACAATGCTGTACAGAGACTCGGGATACCAGCAGAGCCACGAGCTATTTATTTCTGTGGGCCTAACACACTTAGGAAGTCTGTGTGTCTCTGTAGCCATTTAAAGTTCAGTGCAAAATCTGTCAATGGATTAGGTTGCATGATAAGCTGCTATCAGATAACCAGGGTAGTGGTCAGTGGTGCAGAGGCAGGATGCATATGAATTTGGTGAAAAGGAGCTGTGACTTAAAGCAGAATATATACCCTCAATATACTTGTGGTTAGTGACTTCAGAGCTTACCTGAAACTTGAAGTTCTGAAGTCAGGACTTGTGCTAGTATCTGTTATTACAGCAGACAGTAGTCTCTACTACTTCTTCCCCCAAATATTAACACCTTTTCTGTTTTTCTTAATTGACTGCATCCACCTGAACAAACAGTGAACATTGGGTTTGACTCTTTGGACGGTTTTCTAGTTAAACAACCAGAGATTCCTGTTTGTGGGTATTTCCTCAATGATAAAGAAAAAGATCAGTGACACTAAATTAGTAGTAATTAAAGTGGCATTAATTAAGCATATCTGTTTCAAGTGAGTGAATGTTGAAAGACAGCTGTTTTTGAATTGTATTACAGGCAGGGCTGTGTTGAAATACTAGATCTTTGATATGGCTGGCAGGTATTTCCACAGCCTTCATCTTGCACTAAATCATGTATTTTTGTGTGGAATTTAAAGTATGTAATTTCAAGCAAGTTGTTTCTGCATTCTCTGTTCATCATATACTCTAATGATAGACATAAGACAAACATGTCCCTTGTTATTCCTCAGTTTTGGAATGCAGAACAGTGCAAGATTACATAAATCTGGAAGTATTTGATAGCTGTGGTGCTCTGGTGCCAATTATGTTGGTAATTTTACTGTCACAACTATCTAATTTTTAATTAAGTTTTTGTGTTCACATGGAAGATAAAATAAAACCTGACCCCATTTTTAAGAGGAGGAGAAATGTCCAAACAAGGAAACAGGCTTTGGTAGCCACTGTAGGTGTTTTGACCACTGCTATTCCAGTATCCCTTTGCTTCTCTTATTTCCTTATTTTTCTTTTCTCCTGTCTGCAGCAGTCAGGCTTAACTGGCTCTATGGAAATGACTCAGAAGTTTAAAAAGGGGATGTGAAAGATCAAAAGGTGAAACCTTTCTACACAGAGAGGATGAATTTAATAAGCATTGGGGATATAAGTTTTTAGGGTTTTTTTAATCCCTAGCTCTGATTCTGCTTGTTCTCTAGTAGAATGCCAAAGGTGAAATAAACAGGCTGATGATGATGTTGAGAGTTTAGTTGGAAAACTAAAGTTGCAGTTGAAGAAACTGCATTTATATTTTTAGTAGGCCGGTATTGATAAGATTAAAGTAGACAAAAACAAGCGGAAAAAGTAGCTGTTTAGTGAGGAAATGGGAAGGGAAATGTGGCTGCCTTATCAATGGTTGAGTGAAATTCACAGGTGTACTTAGTGGGAAATCTGGGTAATTCTTTGAAGAATACTGAACCTTGTTTTAAGTCTCCAGCCTTAGAAGCCGTGTTGACAAATTAAAATAATTGTGAGTCTGGGCCACATGAGAATTAAGGTACAAACTCCTGTGTTTTCAATTTCTGTGATACTTTGGTTGTTTAATTTTTTTCCTACAAGGATTTTACTGCAAGTCATTAAGTACTAATTTTGAAATGTTTGTTAGACCAATTAATTTTAAGGGGGGTAACTAAGAAAGATTTTTGACAAAGTGCTAATGGTGAATTAATTTTATTTTCCTGCTTTCAGTCACTCAAGTGCAGCCACTGATCACGAGATGTTACTACGAAATCTACCTCAGACTTCACGATTGCTCATTCATTTGCTGCGTCATAGATCTCAACAGGAGCTCTTGAAAGTCTCTGAACAGATTGTGACATCAAGTTAAAGCATGATGACCTAACAGGAGGTCAAAGTCTCAAACGTTGATTCAGCAGTTGAAGATAAAACTGCCTGTTTTTATCAGTGTCGCTTCTGAAGGCCACAGACCTCCTGACATTTCTTTCCTGGTTACTTCAGAAACATTCAACTGACCTTTCTCTGGTAAAAAGATCTTGACTTTTCTCTCTGGTCCTGGAAATATTAATGGAATACAGTCATGTCTACCCAGGACGAGAGGCAGATAAATACAGAGTATGCTGTATCCTTGCTGGAGCAGTTAAAATTCTTTTATGAACAGCAGTTGCTAACTGACATAGTGTTGATTGTTGAGGGCACTGAATTTCCCTGCCATAAGATGGTTCTTGCAACGTGCAGCTCATATTTCAGGTAAGTATTCAAACTAGGATCTGTTAATTCTATAAAATTTGTGATACCTGTTTTTGAGTGTAATATTAACTAACAATGTGTTGCAGAGACCTAAAGATCAGTGAAATAAGTAAAAAGCCTAAATAACCTTACTTTCCAACACCAAAAGAGTAAACTATAATTTCTAGCATCTTGTGACTTACTCTAGGTAAGTATTGTAGTTTCTACAATAAGTGTGTGGGGGGAAGAAAATCACACTTGTGATGGCTCATTTTCTTTAGGGAGCTGATCAAGTCTGAATAATTAGTAAATTTCTTATTCGTCACACTTGATCTTTAAAATATTTAATCTGTTTTTATATCCCAAGGTAGGATAACAAGGGATTGTTGAGATTTGGCTATGGAAATTCCATTGTCATCTTTAACTGCAGTTTCTTAGCAGAAGCCTCTGCTAAAAGTAGGGATTGCTGTGCAAGTTCATGACTTTCTTTTCTGGATAATCTAGTCTTCTCTGCTTAGCAAAGAAGCCAGAAATCATTCCTTTGTTTGAGAGTCTTTTGGGTTTTTTCTTGTTTTGTTTCATGCCCCTCCCCAGATACTGTTGAAATTCTTCATTCAGTAGCTCTTGCTTCCCAGGTGTTCTGTTTCTTGTCTTTTTAAAAGCTTTTATCAAGAAAAAGTTATGCTGAGTGCTACCACTTTTTGCAGACACCTTCATAGTAAGACTTAGGTGATGAGGCACCATGAATCTTCTGCAGTGATTAATCATTTTGTGTTGGCAACACAGTATAATTAATCTGCCTGTCTGGAAGGAATTTTGAAGCTTGAAACTAGTCTTGGTGACATCCACGCATGTTTTACCTTCCTGATCCTTTGTAGAGGGATTATAACTTTGCTGTTTAATCACAGGAGGGTTTACAAATTTGCCTTTTTTGAGATGGGCTCACTATACAGAACACATCCAAAACGTTCTCTGTATTTTGTCTCCTTTCTTGTAGAAAACTATTCAAGGATTAATTTATTAATTTTTGTTGCTGCTAGGGTTTGTGTTTATTTTTTCATCTCAGATGAGTCTGGTCCAATTTCTAGCAACAAGTATTGTGTGATCACCAGATAATGATTATTACCATTGGCCTTGTGCAGATGACATAGTTCCAACAGTTTGTAAAATAACAGCCACTGGAAATGTAGCCAGATTTAATGTGGGTGGCTAATCATAAGGTTGGAAAGCTGTCATGAGTCCACGCAGTGAGCTGCATCAGAATGTGCAGTCAAATCTCTTATTCATGTGTGTTTGTTTATTATTTATGGAATGAGGTTTTGGCACTGGTTAAAAGAAGTATCAAACTTGTGGTTTTGTCATGTTCTGTTTTTCTTCTCTACTTTGGTTTACAAAAAGATGCTCAGCTTCCTAAATTTAGCTTTATTATGAAAAATTGATAGCCCTGAAGGAGGGGGAAGAAAAGCAAAGCATCTCTTGGTGTGATCCAGCCATTGTGTGTGGTTGCAGGCAGCCTACCTTCCATGTTTGTGCAGGAAGGATGTGCAGCCCCACTCCAGCAGTGTGTAAGTGTGAGCCACTGCCAGTCTCCAACAGCTCCCTCTTCCTTTCTGTGAACAGGAGGCTCTGCTGGCACTGGTACCTTTTGCAGCCTTAGATTCAAGTTGCCCTCAGTTAAGGAGCTTAGAGGGAGATGGAGAGATGGGGATGGGAGACTGTGTTTGTATCAGATGCTTCCTGGAATGGCTTTGTTTAGGGAGTGTATCTCCATGTCCTTTTCATCTCTGCAGCCAGAGGCACCCACCATCCCTTCTAACTTCTCTCACACCTGCTTTCCAAAAAAACACCCAAATAAAAAGAAAGAGCCTTGAGCTGAATTTTCAGTACAACCATAAATACCAAACCTGAACCAATATAAAGCTCTTAAAACCAATGTCCCTATTTTAAGAAAACTGACAGGTAGTGGTTTATAGTACCAGATTCCAGATAGCTCTTAACTGTGTTGCAAGTAAAATACTGTAATGGGTAACAGGTGTATAAAGCATTATGGAAACAATAACTTTTTTTTTTTAAACTGCCCTTCTACAATTTTTCAGGAAGATGTAGTGGAAATACTTGTGGTTTGTTTGTTTTCCCAGACCAGTTCTGATACGTTTCTCTGTTATTGATTTTTGTCTGCAAGCTTGAAGTTTACTGCCTGTTATGATGAATGGTACATAAGAAATAATTCACAGAGTGCTAGTCCTTGCTCCATTTCTCCTCCCAGAGGAGCATCCTTTCTGATATAACTTACCTCAGTCCATTACATAAATCTTCTTCTTTTGTTTTAGAATCCAAAATCTATTTGTACACTTTAACAGTATACAGAAAATACTTCAACAGTATTTTCTAGAGGATGTTTTCCCCCTCTTATCACCTATCATAGAAAATGTTTGAATTGCATCATTAAAGCTCCAAAATTATTAGAATTCTCTGCTGATTAACACAGAAGAGTTTGCATGAATATAAAACATTTCTACAGAAGGCACTGATGGTACTTTTTCAATGTTCTGTACAAATGCTTTGTCTTAAATACTAGATGTTAGCCTAAGGTAAATAGTAAACACCTGTAAACAGGCAAGCAGAAAGACTGTTCACCTTTTGGAGTGCAATCACCAAAGACTCAGAGGTGACTGTTTAAGGTTACTCACTGTTGATCCTTGTCTTAATCTGTATGTTTCTCCTCAGAGCTATGTTCATGAGCGGGCTGAGTGAAAGTAAACAAACACACGTCCACCTGAGGAATGTGGATGCAGCCACTTTACAGATTATCATCACTTACGCGTACACGGGTAACTTGGCAATAAGCGACGGCACAGTAGAGCAGCTCTATGAAACTGCCTGCTTCCTACAGGTAGGAATGTTTCCATCATGACATAGCTGCTTCTAATCTCCCAACCATTTTATTCTTCTTAAATGATCTTTCCTGTTTGGTCACTTCAAAATACTGTTGTTCAGTTTGCTCAGTAGAGACAGCGGTTGCTTGTCAAATGTACTTTATGTACCCATCCCTCCTTGCATTACAGTCACTGTGGAGGGTGGAAATAAACCAGTGCAGTTCTAACATTTAGAAAATTAGTTTCTCCAGCAGACATAATTATGTGGTGTGCTTGATATGTACAAAGCAGTTGAGTGAGTCACTGCTGTTATTTTGTGTATATAGAGTATTCCAGGCATAAACTCTGTTGTTCAACACCAGATGCAGGTACTTTTATGTGCTACTGGTACATGAAGGTATAGATTGTATACAGTAACACTCCTTGTGTTTTTTCTTTGCATTGCAGGTAGATGATGTGTTACAACGGTGTAGAGAATACTTAATCAAAAAAATTAATGCAGAAAATTGTGTGCGTCTACTAAGTTTTGCTGATCTCTTCAGCTGTGAAGAGTTGAAACAGAGTGCTAAAAGAATGGTGGAGCACAAGTTCACAGCTGTGTACCACCAGGAGGCTTTCATGCAACTGTCACATGATCTACTGATAGATATTTTAAGCAGTGACAATTTAAATGTGGAAAAGGAGGAGACAGTTCGTGAAGCTGCAATGTTATGGCTGGAGTACAACACGGAATCACGATCGCAGTATTTGTCCTCTGTTCTTAGCCAAATCCGAATTGATGCACTTTCAGAAGTAACACAGAGAGCCTGGTTTCAAGGCTTACCACCTAACGATAAGTCAGTGGTGGTTCAAGGACTATACAAATCAATGCCCAAGTTTTTCAAGCCCAGACTTGGCATGACAAAAGAGGAGATGATGATATTCATAGAAGCTGCTGCTGAAAACCCTGGTAGTCTTTACTCTTCTGTCTGTTACAGCCCCCAGGCAGAAAAAGTTTACAAACTCTGCAACCCTCCTGCTGACTTGCATAAGGTTGGGACACTAGTAACTCCTGATAATGACATCTATATAGCAGGTGGGCAAGTTCCTCTGAAAAACACGAAAACCAATCACAGTAAAAGCAGCAAACTCCAGGCTGCTTTCAGAACTGTGAATTGCTTTTACTGGTTTGATGCGCAGCAAAACACTTGGTTTCCAAAGACACCGATGCTGTTTGTTCGTATAAAGCCATCCCTGGTGTGCTGTGAAGGATACATCTATGCAATTGGAGGAGATAGCGTCGGTGGGGAACTCAACAGGAGAACTGTGGAGAGATATGACACTGAGAAGGATGAGTGGACCATGGTGAGCCCATTGCCTTGTGCGTGGCAATGGAGCACAGCAGTAGCAGTTCACAACTGCATTTACGTAATGGCACACAACTTGATGTACTGTTACTTCCCCAGGTCAGATGCTTGGGTGGAAATGGCTATGCGACAAACAAGCAGATGTTTTGCTTCAGCTGCTGCTTTTGGTGATAAAATATTCTATATTGGAGGACTGCATATCGCCAGCAATTCGGGCATAAGGCTCCCAAGCAGTACTGTAGATGGGTCTTCCGTAACGGTGGAGATCTACGATGTGAATAAAAACGAGTGGAGGATGGCAGCCAATATCCCTGCCAAGCGCTATTCCGACCCCTGCGTTAGGGCCGTCGTCATCTCCAACTCCTTGTGCGTGTTCATACGAGAAACCCACATGAACGAGAGAGCCAAGTATGCCACCTATCAGTATGACCTGGAACTAGACCGCTGGTTCCTGAGGCAGCATATATCGGAACGCGTGCTCTGGGACCTGGGGAAAGACTTCCGGTGCACTGTAGGAAAGCTGTATCCATCTTGCCTTGAAGAGTCCCCGTGGAAACCTCCAACGTATCTCTTCTCACCAGACGGAGCTGATGAATTTGAGCTGGATGGAGAGATGGTCACTTTACCACCTGTATAGCTCCCAAATTAGACTGCACAACTGATTCTATATGAGTTATAAAATAATAAATAAATGGCTGTGAAAGAACAGGTCTGAGAATGGAAATGTCAGACCTGTCTTTCCTGACGTGTATTTTTATGCCCTACCTAACACTTGCCGCCGTTCAGTACGAATAAGTGAAATGAGCAGATATGCTTCTATAATCTGAAATACTATTATCTGATAATTGAGAAACGTATATGTATATCATAAGCTTAAGCATCTGACTTGTCTAAAGAATTAATTCTAGTTCTATGAAGTCTCAGTTGAGGAAAATTAGCTTCAGAAAAAAAAAAAGTATTTACTGTTTCTAGGATGATGTCTCAACTCTTTTGAAAGTATCTTCCAGTTATATTTGAACTACTTCTGGATATTCTACTTAAGTGCTAGTTATATAATTATCAGTGTGGCCTAATTAAAAGGACTGTGCTGCACTTACTTAATACTAATATCCATGTTGGTATAGTAATGCCATTAAAAGAAAAAGAAACAAATCCCATGGATCTACCTGTGGTAGGAAGGGTAGATCTTCCATTGTATGGTAACATGCAGGGCAAAATGACTGCAGGTTCAGTCAAGCTGTATGATGAGGTGCATGTGTTCTATTTTCACTAACTTATACCTGTCTATTTAGAATACAGGTCTTCCAAGCAGCTGGTAGATTACCAGGTGTGGACTTAAGTTGCTGGGCTTGCAATAGGAATTGCCAGCCCTCATAGTGCGGGTCTGCGTGGGGCTTTAATCAGTAAATGCCTCCACATTCTGTATTACAGTAACATTGGCTCATGTATATTACTTCCTGCTGCTGATGTATTTTTCCATTGTAAAACAAAGTTTTAGTGTGGATTAACCAGGTCTTTTATTTTCTGTTAATTTAATAACAAGCATTACTGTAGTGTGATTGTGTATAGATATCCCTTAGCCATCAGGTTTTTTACTTTGGGGGGGTGGGAGTGGGAGCAAACTTCAGGAATATCCTGTGCTGTGTGTGCAGGAGAGCAGGTGACTAGTGCTGCTCTGGCATTAATCCCAGGAACCACTAGCAGTAGCGGGGCGCCGCCAATCTAACATGAACACAGGTGCTTCATGACAAACCTTACTAGCATGTTCAGCTGCATCATGTTCTGGCACTGTATTTTGAATGACATTAATTTATTAAAAAAGATTGAATCCAGCCTACTTTGGGTGTGCTTTTTGGTTGAAATAGAGCTGTGGCACCTTCTCCCCGCATCAGCACTTGTAGCAAGTAGCTTATTGAAGGCAACTTGAAATAGTTAAGCCTGGAGCTGAGTACATTAAGTTGATGGTGCTTACTAGGCAGGGAAAGCTGGAAATTAGGTGTTCAAGTCAAACTGAGGATTACACACAACTTTAATCCCCTGCTGTCATTTTTATAAATCAGCACTTCTCCAGTCATGGGACACATTCTGCCCTTCTAAAAGTGGAGACCAGCAGGCATTCAGGAGGTAAGTGAGGAACCTTTTCTGTAAGCTCAGAAGACAGCACACCTATTTTCAGTCTTTAATAATCAAGACCAAATTTATTTTCTCCGTTGTCCAGGTTGCCACTGGCTTTTCCTTAATTCTGTTTCTTATTCCATTAAATCAAATTGAGCTTTCAACAAAGACAACACCTATATATTGTTTGGGTGGGCTAGGTCTCAAGTGGTTTTACTAAGTTCTGTCTTGTACAATTATTAAAGGTTTTGATTAGAAAGGGGACTTTATCTAAAGGCACTTAAAACTCTTAACTGATGCTTTGGCATTTTGTGCCACGTGGGGATTTATGGGACCCAGAATAACAATGGCAAGCTACCAAGTTGTTTATGAAGGCAACATAACACATTTGCATTTACCATTACTTAACACCTGCATTTTTTTAGATAAGAGGGGTGAGGTGACTCAGGGGCTCCTGCTGATAGGTCTGTTTATTTTGCTTTCATGTTGCAAGCCTGTGCAAGGGAGTGTACATGGAAACAACAACAGTGATACTCCTTTATAAAGCAATTTGGAGAATCACGTACCTCAGGCAAAAACATGAGCGGTATCCAAGTAACTGCAGCCTGGATTGGACTGCTCAGTTCTGTGGCTCCTTCTCACTTCACCCTGCTGTTAACAGGCTGCACCAGGCTTTAGAACAAGCCTTTGTTTAAGTAGATGAGCTGTAACTAGTGAAGGAGCAGAGTTACTGAGAACTTTTAACTTGAGTTTAAAATCTCATACCTAGTTTCTTACCAAAGGAAAACCAACAAACAAAGGCAAATTTGAATAGGAAATAGGAAATACTAAATTGTGGTGGCTCTAAATCACAATTGCTTCACAGAAACAGAAAATCGCCTTTATTTTATCCATTTTAGGAACATCTTTTGAAATACAGACAGTTTGCGTGACTTCCTGCTAGTCTACATTTTTTCTATTTTTTTTCAGATATTATCTGTATCTTTTGTATTTTATATGGTCCAAGAGAATGTAGTACCTTATGTAAAATTTATTTACTATTAATAATCTGGTATTTTAAAGATAAGAGTTGAGTGTTGAACAGTTCTCTAGTGACTGTTAAAGACATACTTACTATTAGTTCACTTAAAACAACTGGTTGCTGCAGTCAGTATTCAAGCCCAAAGGGAAACAGCTGGCAAACACTGTTCTCAAGTCTAAATTCTTTCCCTGCATAATTTAAGAAGGAAACTGTGCAGGCAAAGCATTGTCATGTGCATGGAAGTGGCAGAATTAGAGAAAGACTTCTGCAAGAACAAAGATAACAGCCAAAAAAAAATGCAGTTCTCATTTCATAAATAGAGCAAATACGATTAAAGCCTTCACAGAGTTCCAACATCTTACTACAAAGCTTCAGCCTAATCCCACCCTATTCAACCTGTACTTGGCTTTGAAATATATTTAACATTGTTAACATATATTTAACATAAGTTACAATGAATCAACTCTGAATGTCCTCAAGCTCTGCTACATTTGCAAGTTTACCTCTTTTCTGATACAACTAAATTTAAGTCAGTCTTACATAGGTCAGGGGGCCTGAAACTAAAGTAATAAATAAGTGATCTGGCCTCTGCTAATTTTCAAAGCACCCATAATTTTTACAGTTGTTTAAATACATCCCTAATTGCAAGTCTAATTTTTGTTGTAAGGGGATCAGTCACATCTAGGGCAGTGAATTGTGTCAAACTTTACAGAGAACAGGATCAGATCGATACTTAATTTGCAGAAGGTAATAATTTGATAACATCCTAAAGATTGTATTTAAGATTTCAAGCATTACTGCTTATCACAATACTTCTCATTACACTTCTCAATGACTCCTTTAACATTCAGTACTTCTCACATTGCAGTACAACCAAGTGGCACCTATGGACAAACCTGCAGACCACTGATGTTAATAGTCAAGCTACTGTTTTTCCTTCTCTCTTTCCCATTCCCAGCTACCTTCAAATTGTTTTCTCTTCTTGGATCTGGATTCCTACATGAAAGGAGCTTTTAAGCAGACTCTGAAGTAGGCTCACCCTTAAAACCAGTTTCTTTCGACTTTATGCTCAACATTAGCTACACAAAGTTCTGTTTAGTTCCACTTTCAGAAGCATTTAAAATATCTCCCTCCTATGACATTCCTCATGACAATTCAGCAAGGTGCAGTTCTTACTCTCAGAGTTTATAACCCAGAGGAGTATTAGCAGAATCCATAAAATGCAGGGACTGCTCCTGCTGACAAGAAGCAGCCTATATCACATCTGTACATCTTCACACACCTCCCAAGCTCCAGTATGGAAAGGGCTGGTAAATGCCCTGAACCAGCAGGTGAGAGCAAGACATGAGCCAGTACTGAGTCACAGAACCTGTGCCATGGAAGAAGGGACTCACAAAGATGGGACAGGCCTGAAGGTGAGAGTTATGGTATCTCTGTGTATGCTTTGCTTCCCTGCTGCTCTGAAAAACAGCTCTTCTGTGGCTTGGTCTAACTTGTGCCTCTGCTTCAGCAAGGAAAGGGTTTAAGCATTGCACATATGTCATTACTGAAGTGTGACTTCACCCAACGTAGTACTTGACTTCATCTCTGCAAACAGTAAACTCCACTGAACACACACATGCATTAATAGGACCAAAGAGGATAATAAAAGGTACTGCTAATAAAAGGTGATGTAACATAGACCTTAAAGACTATTCAGGTCTTGTGTTAAACATCAAGCTAAACCTTGATGCTAAAATTTAGAAAGTGCAAGAAGCACAGCTAGCTAATTTTAACTCTGAGCACATGCTTTGACTGAAGAGAAGAAAATAAGAAATTTAAGTGTGGACATACACTTCAGCCAGCTCTTAGGCACAGCATTACACTTGTCAAAATTCATTATTCAGTACAGTAAAGGTCAGCAACCACGGGTCACACTGGGCACTACGTTAAGCTCAGCATTATTTTTTGCCACTTTCTGGTGTGCCTGAACTTTTAAATTCTCCACTGTGTTTCTATGTGTTGGATTCAGAGTTGAGAAACTGAGTTTCCTTCTCCAGTACTTTCCACCTATTTCATACAGTATGCAAGTGATGTTATTTCCCATACTGTGTTTAAGACAAGATATCTGTACACCTGCCTTCACTCTAGATAAATATTCCTTCATTCTGACTTGATTATGCCCATATGATCCAGAAAGCAGTGGTGCTTTCTTGGTGATCTAGATTAAGACAAGATTTTGTAGGTATATTGAGGCAAAGACTAATTGTTCTTTCATCAATATTAGTCGATAAATTCAGGTGGGGAAGTAACAAAAAAAAAATCTTACTTTATCAGTTGATTTTGAAATATTATTACAAGAGGAGTGATGTATGATTAAGCAATTTTGGACCTCTACAGAAGGACTCAAGACAGCTAGACTTCCAAACTCCATCACAACTGAGATTAAGCCACTACAGATGTTATGCATATATTATGTCAATTTACAGGGAATAAGGTAATCTGAGTAAGGCTCACTATTTAACTGATAGAAGTGATTTATCTCCGTATTTTTTTTATGAATCCAAACACTGCTTCTAATGTTTGATAAAGAATGGGGTCAAGACCAGAAACATCACAGAAGTAAAGCTCTGTGCCTCCTTTTTTAAGTCAGTCCCTTCTCTACTACAATATTAAAGACTCGTAACACCATGAAGCAATTTGTCATACATCTTTAATCATAATACAATAATGTAGTGTTTCTCCCTTTAATGAACATTCTCCATGTTCCCCTTTTTAATGAAAACTAAATACTTGCAAGAAAGTAAAACTACAGTGCATAATAAAAAACATGATGTAAATTTATCTTTCAGTGTGTTTGCACAACTATTTGCACATGGTCAGAAAAATGGTAACAAATTTTAGACAATTGCAATCGTTCTCTAGACACAAGCTCCATCTAATTCACATCTGAATGCTACTCAGGGCAGTTAGTTTCCTCCTACTGGAAACACCCATTTACCAAGGCATTCTCAGCGAGGTACAGCAACAGTTACAGGAGAAATTTTAGTCTTAAAATAGCTCACTATTGCAGAGAACTGTATGTGCAGCAATTAATTTACATGGCATCTTGATTTTGACCAGATGTCACAATCCACAGCAACCACGTGCTACTTTGAAGCTAAATCTACATCAAAACTTAAGTTGTACCTGAAATTCTCACTGATCTAAGAGAGGTCTGTGACCTCTTGAAGACTTTAATCAATTCACAATGAGCAGCACCCTGTAGGGAATAAGGAGTCACACTAGAGGATCCTCTTGTCCTAAATTTGCAAAAAGCAGCAGCCACAATCAGTTTAAGTGGAAGACAAATTTAAAAAAGACTGCCAGTGAATTACAAGCGGCTACCAATATCAAAACCAGATGCCTGCAAGTGTCTTCTGGTGGTATAAATTTATTAAAATAATACAGCTTTTTGAGCAGACCAAACTTTAAAGAGGCTAGATGTATGCTAGTTTTCAAGCAGCACAAGAAAAATCAAATACATTACTTGTATGTTCAATTATCAAGCAATAGTTTCTATGTTGAAAAACTGCATTCACACCTTCACTTTTACAATTAAATACTGCCACATAAGTTCCTCTGCTTAGTAATAATTTATATGGAAATCAGAAGCTTGTTTAGGCAAAATATTATATTTTATTACAAAGGTGCTTAAAACAGATGTAACAAAGTCAAACAAGTGCAGTGTACTGGAACACTGACCTAAACATTCTAATTAAATTGTGACATTTGAGGAAACTGGTGTCAGACGTGCACACGAATTAAGGTTATGCCATGAAAATGACTGATGAAGGATGCTGAACACTTGAGTCAAATGAAATACCAGGTCAGCAGTACTTAGGTGTTACAGGGTTTTGGGGACTTGGATCTCACACCGATGCTCAATGGGCAGTTCCTCGAGTGCTGGCACATACAAAAGCTGAGGTTGATGCCTTCGATGACACAAAGATGAGAGGTATGGATTGTATTACCTGTGAGTCAGTGTGTGCTGCATGTTGACAGCCAGAAATACCTTTGCAGCACCAAACCACAGCGGAGCTGTAACGATGCCTGCACAGCTGACTGACTGGAGGCACAGTTCACTCTGGACTCCTCGTTTCTTACGGTGCAGAAATACATGTCAGGGTCTTTGAAATGGAAGTGGACTGCCTAAATCCTTCTGAGTAATTAAGAATGCCTGCACTGGAAATTTTAAAACAGAGGAGAGGAAAATAGCTTGCATTTGCATCGGATTTAACTAAAGATGTTACAAGCACTAAATTAAGAAGAGCTTAGATGGACCTCAGTGGCTGCATGCCTTCCTACAGCCCAAAAGTAAGCTTAAGCAATTATCAAAGAGCAAACAGATGTTAATGAAGACCACTAATTATGAAGATCACTTCATCTCTACCCACTCCATGAGTCTTAATCACTGTGTGAGTTTAAATCCAAGACCAGCTTGCTAGCAGGATGTCAGTTCTTAGAAAGATTGAAAATTAGTACAAGGTTTATATTCTGTCATTTGTAAAGAAAGGAAAATACTCCTAATCAATTTCTGTGTTTGGTTCCACAACAGAGTCAGCTGGGACAGTGGGAATGAGACAGCAGAGAAAGATCTGAGACTGCAGAGAAAGATCTATCTGGTCTTCTGGCCCTCGAGAGAAATAATGTTGAGTATCCTACCAGAGTTGCTGTAGGAAGCAGCAAGCAGCCATGCATCAGCTTAGCACTGCAGAGGGCACCTCCTTCTGCCTTTCCTCACATTAATCCACCACAAAACAAGCAAATAAACAAACAAAAGTCAGCTTTTATAATATCCCTAGGCCAGTGAGGGAGTCTGCAGGAGGAAGGAGAATGCAGAGAGCTAATAAATCTGCAATATAAAGTTGGAGCATAGGAGAATTCTATAGAGAAAGCCCAGGTGAGCAGGTGACAAAAGACAAGGAATATTGAAAAGGAATCTTTGAAGGTCTTGTTTCTTTATCTTGCACATGTAAATATCAACCACTTGCCTGGCTCCTGCAACTCACCATCCTGAGCTCCTAAGACTAAATCAACCTACTGTGCCTTAAGTTGCTGAAGTTACTTTTATAGGCACTTAAATCCTTTATGAATCTTCCTTCAGTCTTCATTACAACATGAACCCTGACCACTTAAATCCCAGACAGCTGATAATATGCCAGTCATTCCACAAAAGCAAGTGATAATTTTCAGTTACTTCCTTATCTGCATGCTGAATCAGAAAGCTCTAGATTCGCCAGGAATAAACACAGCTCCAGTCTTACTTCACTGCATATAAAGTAACACCTAGTCTTTGAAAAGATACAAATGTCTATCACAGAGCTGTGGAATAGAACAGAAAAGAGCATCAGAAGTGTTAGATCTACAAATACACACAGTGACCAGGAGCAATAGCTGCACTTCGATAGATACATCTTACTTCTTGTGTCAAAAGCAGTAGATTAGTAGAGCTTCAGAAGGGCCTTTTTTGCCCTCCTTAAATCAAACTACTCAAACTAGCTGTATACTTTCAGGTTTTCCACAGTCATTCTATTTAGTTTGTCCAGGGGAAAAGAAAATAACAAAGGCTTTAAACCAGAAGCAACAGAACTGAAACCCACGTTCTTGGACAGTGACAATGTGATGCCAGTGTAGCTTTTCTATTAGCTTTACAAATGCACATAAGAAACTAGAACATAATTTCTTAAAACAAATTACATTCAAGCCTTCTTTTTTTTTGTCTTGTACAGCTGCTGCATTTCATTTGAGAAGCAGAAGTAACCACAACTAGAAATCTCAGCCCCAGAAAAGGACATGGCAGAATTCTGAGAGATACTGATGAGGCAATAAACTAAGAGCCTTTTGGTGAAGAAAAGTTGGAACACGTGATAATGTAATGTAGAAAATGTTACCAGCTACCACGTGGGGATGTCAGAAGGCATACAGAGACACACACATTGCAAGGAAACAGCAAATAATCTCCCATGGAATGAAGAAATGTAGGAAGTGCAATACGCTTGCATTCAGAAGACACTGCATTCGTGTTATATAGGAAATACAGCATTGTGCCACATCTTTTCAACTAAGTTTCTTCACACCAGGATACGAACTGAGCCAGTTTAGTTACTCTCTCAATTCTAGTGTTACTTTCCATATGAAAAAAATAGTTATCCAAATGGAACATTCCCTGAGTCAACACAGAAAATCAAAATAGCTGATTTTCGTTTGGAAAAGTCTTCATAACTTTACTGGGGGGAAAAAAAAGCCACTAAGAGTTTGTTACTGTGCTAGTTTTGGGTGGGTTTAGTACTTTGTATTCATATGTATGTAACTACATTGATGTTGCAATTACATCCTAACACAGCAAGACCTCGCAAAACTGTCTATGATCCAATCCCAATTTGGGAGAAATGTTTTGTAATACTTTTCCTGAAGAGATCTCTCCAATGGAATCCCATTCATGTCTCAAGGTAAAAACACAGCCGAAATATATGCAAAGTTATGAAGGCCTACTGTACAACATGAAAAAAAATACTGATTTTGCAACTGTCACACAGATTTGGAGACACAAAGAGAGCCAGAAAGAGATTAATTCAAACAACCCTACATGGATACAGAAGATAAAGGAAAAAAAAAAAACCTTGTAAGCCACAGTCTTACTCTGCACCTTGTTGATTTTAGTTTGCAGATGAAAGCAAGAAAGCTCCACCTGGCTTGTAACCCTTTAAGGGATGCAGAGATTCTCTCAAATCCAACCTGAAAGAGGAATCGGTATTTATATTCTGCTTATTTCTAAGAAGAATTCACAAACATTTGGCTATCTGGATT
>WEIV01011806.1:64176-83991 GCA_013390005.1 Calyptomena viridis | reverse complement strand
CAACACTGAACAACCAGCTCCCCTCCATACCCATCAGTGACAACCCTGGACACTGCTACTCCCTGTACACCTGGAAGCAATTAATAAAAAGCAGAACCATCTGAGGACAATTCCTGAGGAATGACAAACTTTCTGTGGCTGGGGACAGCCAACAATCAACTCAAACGAGTTTCACTTCTCCTGACTCTTGATATATTTTTTTTTCATAGAACTATTGCCCAGCACTAGAGTAAATGCTAAAAAGTTTTCTTACCTAGAATTTACCTCTGCAAGAGCCGGATGCTTGTTGCTATTCCATACTCTATAGTTGTGAGTATTTTTCCAGGCTGCTACAAATGCAGTTCCAAAGTCTGACAAAGTCTTTTCATTGTCTGATAAATTAAAATAAAGATGAGGATTTGCAGACATTCATTACAGATGTAATTACAAAACAAATTACTTTTTCTGGTAAAGAAAAATATCAGGCTCTTATCA
The DNA here is from genome assembly GCA_013390005.1 of Calyptomena viridis. Classification (NCBI taxonomy): domain Eukaryota; kingdom Metazoa; phylum Chordata; class Aves; order Passeriformes; family Eurylaimidae; genus Calyptomena; species Calyptomena viridis. The sequence goes on along the minus strand of WEIV01011806.1, from coordinate 83,517 downwards.
AGTCGAAGACAATTAAAACTCCACTACTAAGAACTGGGTACTTCAAAAATTTTTTATTTTGAAGTGTCCAAAATATACAATTCCAGGACGAGAGGGGAAAAAAAAAGCTTAAAAAATAGTTCTTTATTTTTAATTAATTTATAAAGCTCTAAGTAAAGAGCTCCACTGGGAAAAAAAAAGTCATCCAAATGTGTCTCTTGACTCTCTGGTCAAAGACAGGAAAGGGAAGAGAATGGCCACATAGCAGCCAAGAACAAAAGCACCATTTGCACTGGTTTTGGTCAGATACACTGAGTTTTGCTGTTACATGTTATTACTCATTCAAATTTCATAACCGCCAAATCCACTCCAAAATTACAGTAGGAGCTACCATGGAATAAACTTATTGTAACAATGACCCTTTTAAGACACTGAAGAGCAGAGAAAATAATTTTAGAGCCAGACAGTGAAATAGTATGTGTTCCCAGAAAGTCCTAGTATTTCATATCAACCAGGTAATCACCTTAAAATATTGTCAGACCAAGAACTCGGCATCTTCCAGACTTTAAAATCAAATTCTCAATCCCATGTTTTCTCACAAATATCACAGAACAAAATTTGGAAATGTTAATTGGTGTGAATAGAGAAAAATCATGATAAGAATGAAGTTAACAGGACGAGTGCTGGGGAAACTAAACATTTTCCACAAATAAAATATTGATTCTTTTGTTTATATTCACACAAAAGGCTGGAACATAGAGAATTTCTCTGAGCTAAAGCAAAAAACATTGAGCTCCAGGAAACAAAAGCTTATGTGAATCCCTACTTAGGACAAGAAGGGGAAAAAAAAGGTAAAATTTCTGAAGACAGTCACTTAACTTCATGTCTCCTTGAATCCAACTAGTTTCCCAAAATTAACTTCTAATTGCAATACAGTCTATAAAACATTCAAGCTCGTAACAGTCTCATCATATATGGGGTTTCAGGTACTTCTACTTACGATGAAAACTTAATTAAATCAAGGATAAGAAGACAGCCTAAGAAGAAAGTGTCTCTAAGGCCGTGAACTATTAGTAATGAGCTTGTCAAGGAACAACAAGGATAGCCAAGGACAACTGAAAAAGCAGCCTAAAATGAAACTTTAGGCAGAGGGAGATCCAGTGACAGGCCACACATTTGCAGCAACAAAGCAATGCTTATTACACCCACCCTCATCTCTGTCCCCACACAAGGCATCTGTTCTACCTGGTTGCAGCACAGCAGCAAGCAGTGCATGAAGGTAAGCACTGAACTGAGCCCTGATCCACTCATCTCCTCCTTCCCATCCAGTGCCATCAAGGAAAACATCATCTCTGTTCTCAGTTACGTGCTTCACCAAGTAATCTGAAAATCTTAGGTCAGCAGTTGTTGGGTTCAGGATCTTACGGAGTTCTGGATCGTGGATTTGTACATGAGCATCTTCTATCTGTTTGAAGTAATTCCAAGGGTAAACATTTATCTAAATAAACCCACTTACTCACAGTTATACGACTACATATTGCTACCTAAACCTAAACACTCATTCCCCCCAAGACATCAAGAAAAAACAAATGGCCAAAGAAACAACGAATTAACTGCTCTCAAAAAGTCAGATACTGCTCCCATTTATCCAAAACCTGACCATTTCTCTGGTACATAGTAAAAGCTGCTTTTTTAACAGGGTTTGGCAGGTGAAGTTTGGTGCTCACATGTATTTCCGTTTGATTATCACCTGTTTATTAAGATCACATATATGGAGCTACCTTAGGTTACCAAATGCTGATCATATGGTTGTGTCTATCTGCTAGAAGTGACACAGTATTTTTTTAGAGACTTTTTTTTATCCTCTTGACTAAATCAGAAGGAAGTAAATATCAATATCCAACCGTATCTGCTTCTCAGCTGCAAGCACTTACTTTTGAAGGCCTTATTAAGAAAGCCATGAAAAAACCCCATGACACAAAATAAAATTACACCAGCATAAAAATAAAATTTGACAAGTGCCCTGCAAATCCAAATATCAGACTATATATAAAACCATGTATATTAGTTTTGCACAGCTCATCTAACCCTATCCTTTTAATCACAGAAATTTAATAAACTTCTGAGTTTGAGAACGTATTCACATATGGAAGGAATTCAGAATTTGGGCATGCATGTAAAACTTTAGAGCTATGTTTAAAATGCAACCTCTGCCTCCTCCCTGGCCCCCAGGAAGTTCAAAAGCAAAGATCCATACTTCCACAATTGCATCACTCAGATGTTTCTGCTGACGGAACAGGATATTGGTGGCTCCCGCAACAAAGCCGCGGACTGTGACATCTGACAGGAGGTGATGCTGCTGCAGTGCCATGTATGGCAAACAGAGGTACCCCTAGAGTAACAGATGTTTAGAGAATTAACATTAAAAAAACCGTCTATATTCAGAGTTTTTCCTAATAAGAAAAGCCAGCACATTTTCAGCCACAACTACCTATTGTTTTGCTACGTTACATTTACAAAGCAAAGCCACCAGATACTACATGAATTAAATTTTTCAAGAGACTGTGTTGCCTTTCAGTCTCAGGACAAACTGAAATACGATGCAAAGGACAGGAATTAAATGTGTTTGTAAGGCAGCAGAACAAGCAGTCTAACAGCAATAATAAGCAACAAGAGTAAGGTCTTGGGTTGATTTATAGACAAGAAGTCAATGGAGATAAGAATTCATCTCTCCAGTTTTGCCAGTTGTGAGAATGTAATGCAGGAAAGCTACAGACTGCTATCCACCTTTTGTGGGTGGAGATTTCCAGACTCCAGAGATGGCAATCAATTTTTGATAAGCATATGCATGCCTGGTTTAAGAAGGAACAGGACAGAAAGCAATAGACTGTGCTTTTTAGCCACTTGATGGTTCTAAGTTGATCTAGTATCCTACACACCAATTAAAAAAAAAACCCAGACATTTTCAGAAAAAGCTTTGAGTTAGTCATTGAGAGATCACTGAGAGGCAGATGTATTTTCTTTTTAAATATAGGATCAACACACCCCTGAAGTCTAATTCCAGCTGTTCAACTGCATACAGCACAAAGCAATTTATTCTCTAGGACTAATGGCACACTGGACAGAAACAAAGAGCACATACACTTTATCACACAGTATGTGGTAACTGGAAACACATGGAAGAAAGTAGCAAAACTATTCCCTTTTGTTGTATTAGACACAGGGATGGCCCTCCAGATGACAAGAACTTATCAACTGAAAACAAACAGCCTGTGTCAAAGGAACAACAGTGCTTTGAGGGGAATCACGAACCTAAAATGGAAAATTTAAAAAAAATATGGCTTAAGAAGCTGACAAAGGAAGGTTTAATTACTTTACTCAAGTAGCAAACTCTGGGAAATCTTTCACTATTTAAAGTATGAAGTGTCAGATTCCAAATGCACATTTGTAAGTACAACTTTTATTTCCATGAACATGTTCCATTCTTTTTTTAAAAGAGTGCAAATGAAATAACTATTAGATCTTACAGAACTGGTCCTAAAGAAACAAGCATCACAAGCTATTTTCCTGATGCTCAGGTGTGCTTGGATAATGTATTATGCCACCTGGCAAAATCTCCTCCCATTCAAATTACTCAGATTTTTTAGTCTTTCCATGGTGTGGCATTAAAACAACCCTGAGACGAGAGCTCTGAAAGAAATGTAACCTTGCCAGTAAGTGGTTGAAACTGTAAATTTAAATCAGATTTTTCTGCTAACTCAGACATGTAAAGCCTTTTCTGCCTTAATTACTTTGGACAAACTCAAGTGAAGAGTGCCTTTGGGAAACGAAAGGCAAACATGTAGACACTGTCAGCTTCCTTGAAATTGTTTTCTATTTCATGAACTTAGTAGCAAACAGAAGTTTGCACTTGTAGGCCTCCTTATCAATTACTTTAGTCTTACTTTCAATCTGGTATTTTCAATAGAACTAGACTAAATACAATTTACAGGCTCCTGTTCTTATTAGGCAGGTCATAAGGACAAACATCAGACTGCAGATCTTTGTTGAAGCAGCATTTCTAATGGTGACACGAGGCAACACAGGGCAACGACATTTGAGCTGCTCACTTGGGCCCACACAATGCACCATTTCCAAGGAAAGCTACTGTGAGAAGCTCAAACACAATCATCAAATACAATGTTCTGAAAGGAAATGCAAATTAACCTCTCCAAAGGAAGAATAACCACTTTGAACCTCATCAGCTTGAAGAAATAAATCTGAATCTTTTATCTTCTACTATGGGCAAAAGTCCATCTAAAGCTTTATTATGCTAAAAACAAAACAATGAAATGTATTATATCACTTATTTTACTGATGAAAGTATCTTTAAAAGGGATGCATTTTCTGTGTTTTTTAAGGGGAACAAGCCTTAGTAACCAGCCCTATTGCTTGTTACCTGACTGTGCCTGTCAGAACCCTTTGAGAGACTCCGGGATATCTGGAGTTCAGTTAGACATCAATACAAGCTTAAAATTCAACAGCTCAGCACTATGCACAGATAAAGAGACACAGTCACACAGGGAGAGTTATCATGTACAGAAGAGTGAAATTTTATCTTTTTTTTTGGTGTGCATATATATATACACATGCATTTACCTGATTATATACACATTTTGTGCATTTATACATACACGTTTAAAAATACATATATATATATATATATAAATTAAAAGAGGAAAAACATAGGCTTAGGTGTCAGAAAAGATAGAGCTTTTAGAATCTTAGAGTAAGGTATCTAAACACTTATTAAGTACTCTGATCTTGCCCCATATAGGTTAGATCAACAATGCTTCAGAGTAGAAAAGACCAGTAGGTACTGATACATACAACTGATTAACCACAGTGATGTTGCAGTTTACCATCACATAGAATTGCAAATAGTATTTAAGTATACATATGAAATAAAAGTGGAATATCAAATATGCATGTGTACAATCCTCCCAGATGTGCACTCGTGCCTTTCCACCTGCCCTGTAGTACCCTACTGTTCACCTGGAGTTCAGCAACCAAAATTATTATCCACTTCTGAAAAAGAGATGTCTTTATGAGTTACCAAGTACCACGAAGAACACACTTACCTTTGTAAAAATAGCCAGTGGCATCCCATACTGGTCCTCTTCCAACCCAGACACCAGGCCCTGAACAAGCACCGTGTGTCCTGTGTTTGCCTGGGGCTGCACAGTGATGGGAAGGCCTTCTGAGCTCATGCCTTTGCTCAAAAGACTTCCAGACTGTCCTGATGCTGGATTTTCACGTTTGCCTTCTTTCAAATTGGCCTCCTCCAAAATGCTTGGATCTAAGGTCTCCCAGTCACTTTCAGAGGATGCTGGAGAAGCACGGGAAGGAACTTTCAAGCGCTGCACAGAACCATTGGAGGACTGAGCTCCATTGCAAGTCTTCTCTGACTGGGAGAAAGGCACATTTGCTTTTTGACCTTCCAGTGAATTGTGTCCCGCCATCTTCCTGTCTCCCTTTCCCATTCCCAAGTTTGTATTTGAAGTATCAGCAGCAGACACAGAAACATAGTCATCTAACCGTGGTGTATTTTCCTGCAAGCCAGGTTCCTCTGACACACTCTTTCTTGGTCTGTACTGTGAGGAGTCACTGAGACCATGTTCAATCATACCTGGAAAGTGATAGCACACATGAATATCAGCATCTCAATAGAAATTCAAGTGACTTCCATGAAAAGCAATGAACAAAGTGCTCCTGTGTACATAGTGGAAATCACGTATTTTAAAACACTACTTTGGAGAGGGAGCAGAGTGTTAAAAAAACAAACCCCAAGCAAACCCAAACCCCACACTTTCCCTCCTAAAGAATTTGCCCCAACATTTTGCTTTGAGAAGACTGGTTAGAAGCTAAGAATTAGCAAGGTTAGGGGTTATGTTTGTTTGTTTGTTTAAGAGTGCATGTAGAAGGAAGAGAGAAGTTTGTATTTTTGGTTTTCAAGGAACTCAGCAGGAATGGGTGACTTATTCAAGGTTCCATCTATGTCACCCACAGGCAATACAGAAAATCCAGTGGCTTCAATTAAGAGCAAGTAATAACCCATAAAGTGCAAGTATTAGGTGTGTACGTAGTACCTGGACATGCATACAAGTCACCCATTTTTTAGGCAACATACCAACCTAACTTTACAATCAGGTAAGTTGATTTCCAAATGACACAGTACAACCAGTCTCAGTTATGACCAGAAAGCATTTAAAAAGAAGTCCAAGCTTCTCTTCTTACCAGGAAAGAGTGACAGGACAGTCATCAGAGCTCCCACCAACCTATTTACAGGGGAAATATAAAACAGCACCTGGTGGCAGAAGGGAGGGGAACGGGAAGAGAGAATGCAAGAGAGGAACGGGGAATTAGGGAGGGGAGAAGGAGAAAAATAAAATTACTAAGCATGACAAAGATAGAACACATGCAAACTATTCAAGGCACTGCTTTTTATGTTGTATTAGCCTTCTTACTAACAAAACCTCTTATATAGTTCAAGGCAAATATTTAAATAAGTCTATAGTATCCTTATATTTTATAATATTACTAATATATGTCATATATATATATAGACACATACATGCATGTAACACATTTGACAGTGATGCAGATTTTTCTGTCAGTTTTAAGATCTTTTTTCCAAATTGATCCAGTTAATGACAGAAAAAAGTTGTTCCTGGCATGCTGCATGAATTCTTGCTCATTTGTCGTACATTAAAATGTCTGTTATAAATCAAAGCAGCCAAATAATCTCCATTCCAGAACTCTGACAAAAACCTATGCAAAAACATCTCTTCTAAGGAGTTATATTAAGGATATGTAGATAAATGAAAACCAGGATACATGCTGCATGCATTTATTACAGGTATATTCCTATGTAACAAAAGATTTCTGGAGACACAAGACATGACTGATATTAACTTTGGTAAAGTACTTAAGGCATAACATGGGAAAACAGAATCTCCTTAATTAAATCAGAGAGACTGAGATTAGTAAATTAGTTAGGAATTCAAGAGGGGGTGTCAAAGGCTAGCAATAAAAGAAGAAACAGAAGCCAGACTGAATATTATTACTGAAATTCCTCCAAAATAGGCCTTCAGAAGGAACCAAAGGGGAAAAAAAACCCAACCCAACCAACAACTTCCCACCAAAGAACAACTCAAACTCAAAAATTCCCCACAAAAGTTGTTTAACAACACCATTTTTACATCCTTAATTAGCACAATACTGCTAAAAAAACCACACCTGAGCATTATGAGGAATCAAGAATGCAAAGGATTAGAATGAGCTAATTTGATGACTTTTCAGTCCAGTTTAATAGGTATATGACAAAATTAAAAATGTGAGTTTGTAGACTTAGATTTAACACGAGACTTCTGTTATAAGCTAGGAAGACACTTCAGAAAAGACTAGACAATACTTTTAGGTACATGGGGTGACTCTCAGGGATGGTCCTGTGCAGGGTCAGGAGTCACACTCAATGACCTTTGTGTGTCCCTCCCAACTCAGCATATTCTGTGAATAATAATGTTCCACTAGTATCTGCCAGTCTACAAGCTATTGAATTGATGGAACCAAGAAAAAGACCTACCTCCCCTTAACACAGACCAAATGATGGTTAATTATACCTCAGCTAGAAACAGACTTTATCTTAAACACATTAAAAAGATAAATTTTGCAAGATAGATGAGTTCAAATCGCAACAACCACTGAAAAAGCATGAGGAGAAGAACAAGGAGCTCATCTGTGGAAAGAGTTTTGGCTGACTCCAATGGGAATAAAAAAGTCTAACTTCTTTTAAGCTGCTGCTTTATAACGTATGTATGAAAAATGCATGATATAATAGCAATGAACTACAACAGAAACCCTATGATACTCCCACAGGTTTAGTCTCAGCACCATGCATTCCTTGCCATACTTATTTTTAAGCCTACGGAAATAATTAAAGCCTATAAAGAAGTACCTTGTTTTTAAGAAATCTCTTCCAGTCTAGGTCGTTGTTTGGGTAGACCACTTACTTAATGCAAATACTTTTCCCTATTTGTCCCATCAGGTCCCTCTGCCACCTTTCATGTCTCCTAATCCCACTATACAGCTCACAGCATTTACATCAACAAACTGGGTGGTCCTGACAGTAGAAAGTCAAATGACCACCATCTGGAAGTAGTCTTCCAGCTTAGTAACAGCTGAGAGGTGAAAGAAAATTCTTTTAGCCTGTGGAAAAACATCAACCAAAGTGCTACAGATTAAAGGAAATTGTTCTGTGGCGTTTTTCAGCTCAAGGAAAATTGGCATTACTAGTGGCTTCTTGCATTTTATATTTAAGGTCTTTGAACATACAGATTCCCACAGTTATTCTGGAACCTTAACATCTGCCAGAAAACAGGCCGTGCCAGAAGACCAAAACTTTCTTTTGAAATTGCAAGTGTTGTCTTCCTGCTGGAGCTTAAGGAAAAACAGAAACAAAGCAACCTGCAGGTTTGTTCCATAAGCATTCAGTTACTTGCAAAACAATTTCATATGCTTGAGTAATACGAACATGCTTGGGAAACCCCCCCCTCCTCTCTTCCTGTGTCTTGTGGTTTGAGCAGTTTGAGAAAAGAACTGTATGCCAGTGAAGTCTGTGTCCAAATGCTGAACTGACCTGGTGAAATGTTATTGTAAGATTTTAAACAGCTCAACAGAGATACTTTATAAACTCTTAACCAAAAAATATTATTTCCACTTACAGCTCATTAAAAAACTAAATCACTGTAGACTTTCAGAGTGTATTAAGTTATTCTGGGAAAAAAGCTTGCATATTGAGTCTTGATTACATACATTTCAACGTGTGTACTCCTACTATGGCATAATTACATTTTCTCAAGTATACTTTTTGCATAGCCTTTACTATAGTCATCTTCAGCATAGGACTCTTTAATGCAGAAACTGCATTTATTCTCATCAATAAACACCTAAAACTGTCAAGGTATATTTAACTTACAGAACCAACTAGTACAAAAGCTTTGGAGAAGCTGCTACTTCTATTTTTAAATACAATAGTATATTCACTGCCTCACAAAAGATACCTAGGCCCTGGATATAGACTTAAAAAAAAACCACAATTGTTTTGATATCTGATAGACTAAATCCTACTGACTTTCCAGTTGCAGCTAACAGGAAATTCTAATGTTCCTTCTCAGCACTCTGAAGTAGCTGTGTTTTAACACAGCAGGTTCGCTGAAGAAAATTAACATTTGAGACACTGAAACAAAACTTTAAACAAAATCTTTAAACCAAAACAAAACAAAACCCCTACATAAATGTGTGTCTGGCAGCTATTACATAGTCCTTTCACTCAAAGTTCTTGTTCTAGGCCATTAATATATACAAGAAAACAAAATGTCTCTATTTCACATCTGCTTTCACATTTTGCATATTACACTTAATTTACTAAGATAGCATTGCTTCTAAGGCAGCAAGATAGACCAAGGCAAACACTGGGGCTAGAATTCAACAGTTTTTACTGATTTATCATCAGAGTTCAGCCTGACCTAACAGACATGGCATTTTACATTGTCTCCTGCAGGTGTCCATGCAAATCAGGTCTGAAGGACACTTCTAGCACTTGTTTCCTTTGGTGTGTCTATTTAAAGCATGAACCAGAAGTTCTACTTACTGAATCCCTGCAAAGCTGTATGTGCCCTTTTAGGTACCCACATTTCCTATCAGTTCCTTCCCACAGGTACCTATCTGCATGGTGGGTATCCTTTCCTATTTTCTACAGTATGTTAAGTTTCTCTGCTCACATTTCATCATATTTTACTTCATCTGGTGGGACAGATATTAATGAGGAGGAGTGCAGACAGGGCAGAAGTGGAGGTAAATTTATACTCAACACACAGCAGTCACTTGTGGCCTAATAACCCAGATTATATATTGATGCAAAGTTTTCAATATTACTTCAGATACTTCTATTTCATACATGAAAAAGAAATTAATAAATCGCATTTCTATTTCAATTACCTGCCTCCGCTTACAAAACATTACCTTTTTCTCTAGAAGAATCAGTTTAAAAAGGATCAAGACCTGAAAAAAACCACAAAAGGAAAAACACATTAAGAGAACCAGTGCCATTTATGAAAAATACTGTGCAAGCATAATCTCTTATTCAAGGTTTCATGTTAATCACTGCATAGCTGTCAAATGATCAAATACATTTGACCAGTGTAAACAACTGTTCCAATACCCTTTATCCACCTGAGCACACATTTAAAAATAGCATGAGATGCACAAAAAAAGCCCTCCACAAACAAGAGCTGTGTAATTTGAATCATACATAGCTTATCAGAAAGAACATGTTGTGCAATTCCAGGATTTTAAAGAACAGTAAACTGCATAAACATAAGAGTTCCTCCACAGAAATACTGAGAAGAATCCAGCAAAATACCAAGAATAGCATTCACTTCACCTAATTTTAGGCATCTACAAATGAGGCATCTAGATCACAAGTGGCTGTCCAGACTCTCTACACTCAAGGAAAAATACAGATGCTTCCCGGGCATGACTGGCACTCATCTGAAGCTAAACAAAAATGAGTTGTACCCAAAAAATCTACCAAGCAGGCCCAAGTACACCATGAAATCCAGATTCTCAAATTTGATTCCTTGATGCATCTCAGTTAATAAAAGATTCTAAATGCTATTTGTACCCTAGGTAAAGGATACACACTTATCAATTTCACTAGTCAGTAGGAAAAAGGAGAAATGCAAGTCCCCTCAGGTTCTATGATGGCAGAAGCTACAAAAATTAGTAGATATAGGGGAAAATGCTCCAAGTTGTGTCAGCACAGACTTTAGCACTATTCTTCTATCACATTCATCAGATGAGAAATAGAACAAGACCACAAATGAGATACCACTTGCACTTTGGGACAGGACTAAAAATGGTCATGCAAACCCAGAAATCTCAAGGAATCTCTCAGACCAACAAAACTCCTCAGTCTGGAGCTTAGTTTCACTGAGGTTATGCAGGTGGAAGGGGCAGGAAAATCAGGAGGTTGTAACCAGGAGCACTTAGAAAAAGTCTTCTTACTTCTAGTTCTGGTATGTCTAGCCATGTTTATTTTTCCATTCCTCACACAGTATCTTACTCCCTAAAATAGGTGTTGTCTTTATGTATCTAGCAGAGAATGCCTACCTTGTGTCTAAAGTGGAGAACAAGATCTCGAGGAGACAGACCTGAGATACCAAAAAGAGAGCAATTATTACATTTTAATAGCTAGTAGAGACACGAACTTACTTCTTGTCACCATTTTCAGCAGGAAGGAGATACCCATTGTAGATTCTATGTGAACCTGGTTATTTCAATAGCAGAACTCATACAAAATTCTTTCTTTTGAGCAGGAGCAAGAGTTAAATTAACAACAAAGCCAGTAATAATGTCAATAGTCATGCTCTGAGTTAACTCCTGTTGGCTGCCACACAGTGGTAGGGAAACATTGAAGTAAATACTACACTGTGCATTCAGAAAACACAGGGAAGAGTCAGAATTGGCTGGTAGATATCCCAAACAACAGGTAGATGAAAGATTGAGCACCCCACACCATCAAATAGTTTAATCTAAAAATTAAGCAGGGACTGTTTCCCAAAAGCAGACAAGCAGTTACTAGTCAGACTCTTAGGTCAAGAAGTAACATGGCTTTCAACATACAACTAACTTCTATTATGAAAGCAAGACTACATTTTACATTTACTTAAATCCATTAATAAAGAAATGCAGGCACACAGACCTCTAGTGCTTAATCTGTCAACGCACATAAACAAATTAGTGTTATTTAGTGTAACATTATCTCTTCTGCTTGTACAAAACAAGTCACTTACCAAGATAAACTTGTGACCCTTCTAGCAAAGTACTGCCCAAGGAACTATTCATATGATCATAAAGTTCCTGTAAAAGTTAGAACAAAGGCAAAAAAACCCCAGAAGTTGTTAATGGCACATGGTCACACAGAATCCAGAATAAATAAAATTCACTTATTCAAGGATTTCAATGGCTTATCCCAGAAAGAAAATAAAATTTTACTAATGGAGTCAATGGAGATACAGGCTGAGAATCACACTCGTTCTTGTATTTCATTACAAATCAGAAAGTTGATCAGAAAGTCTCTGTCAGATGAGGGTAGTACATTTAGTTCATGTTAAGATGTGACAAAAGCTGAATAACTGAGTGACAGAACCAAAAGGAATATTTGAGCACTAATTAAAAATACTGAAGTTTGTAGCCATACACTGAAAGCTTTGTTCTGTGTGGCTATTACTGCAAAGTTACCTTTAGAATTGAAATTTGTGAGAAGTCTTTTTCTTCAAAATATGCATGTGTAATGAGCTGCAGCTTCGCCTGAAGTAACCCATACAAAGGCTTGGAAGAAAAACAAATACAAAAGCAAGTGAATAAAACTATTTAGTCATTCATTTTCAACTTTAATCTTCTCCCCTGCTTATCTTGCAATACTGACACATTATTACACATAGATGAGCAGTCCTCAGTGGCTAACCCCCAGCATCTTTATCCTGTGCTCGTTTTAAATGATTATTCCTTTTTTTTTTCCATTTGCATGTGCCAGACCATCACTGAACATCTTTCTGGCAAAGCACTTTCCTGCTTTAACACTGTTCTTACAGCTCCAGTAATAGTTCTTCAGCTTTAAGCTTAAAGCATTTCTATTCCCAGTCTCATGACCAGCAGCTTTTGCTAAATAGGTAGAAATAAAAGATGATTCCTCAAAAAAAGAGCATGCTGCACGTGTGACTATCTTAAAACCTCCTTCACAGCTGTCAATAGCCACTCTCTCAGTTATGATGATAGATGATTTTTGAGGTCCTTTCCAATACTAACCATCCTAAGATTATATTGGCCAAACCCCTCAGTCCTACCACATGAAATACAGTTAGTAGCACTTAAGATGAATCAAAAGTGGAAATAGATATCCTCATCTCTGACAACAGGCAGACACTTTTCCAATTACTCTTACAAGGAGATACAATTCAAGGCAGCTCACTCAAATACCAGAGCCTTCTGATTCAATTTTACTTCAGTATTTCGTTACCCTCTGCAAAGACTAAGAGAGATATTTGGAGCAAAGTGCTCCAAATAAGAATATGGAAGAACAATAACTGTTAATGTTACCTGAAAGTGTTTTGAGAATTAAAACATTCTTACCAGCTGACTGAGAACACAGACACTCTTCTGCACTGTTTCTCGGGTGATGTCTGCTTGCCGTACTTTTAATGCCTAGGAAGTAGAAGTATTAGAGAATTTTCACATTTCAAGAAGAATTACTTCACAAGTCTAGCTGTCACATACTACTATATACCATTATTTAAACTAAATCCTAAAACTAGCTACCTTCAACAGTGGAATATACAAACCATACAATGTCTTGCTCTTTCTTTTTAGAAGTATGCCCTCACCTTTTCAGAAGGGATAGGCTGGGAAGGAGGGGCATGGGTGTTGTCTCCTGTGTTAAGGAATGGACATATTGTGAAGAGCTGCCTGTGAGAAACAGCCATGAACAGGTTGAGAGCTTGTGGGTAAAAATCAAGGAGGAGCAACAAGGGACATAACAGGAGGAGCCTGTCCACAAGGCCTTCTGGCTTCAGCTACAGGAAGCATCACACTCACAAGCTCTCATCCTAAGAGGGCAGTTCAGCCACACAGATGTCTGCTGGGATGGTAATACAGCTGGCAGTAAGCAACCCAGGAGACTCTGGATTGCCCAGAGAAGCTGTGGATGTTCCATCCCTGGCAGCATTCAAGACAAGGTTGGATAAGGCCTTGAGCAACCTGGTGTGATGGGTGGCATCCCTACCCACGGCAGTGGGTTGGAACTGGATGATCTTTAAGATCCCTTCTGACCCAAGACATTCTGTGATGATTCTATGATTCTACATAGTAAGAAAGGTTACAACACTGACATGTCAGAGCTGTATTCTCATCTCATTGTGGCCAGTGAAGATCCAAATGCAGCTGTGATGATAGGCAAAGGACTGTTTAAGAGACATTAGCATGAGAAAAAGGCAACAGCCTGCAAAGAGCAATGGCATTTTAACTCAGGGTAATGTAACAGGAGAGGTGCCACAACACATCACTTCTCTAACATAATTTGTGAAAAGAGACCAGATTTTCTAGTCTTTGCCTAGAAATACTTTGCTTCATACTCGAGGATTTTCTTTGAGCCACCCATAAAATAAAGGAGGCGTCATCCACAGAATCGGCTACTTTTTCAGCCAGACCAAACAGTCCCAGCACTTAACAGCAAACCTAGAAATGGTGGGGGCAGAAATACAGACAACAAATGATTCACTTAACTGCACAAAACAGACAATGTGTGGACTGTGGCCCATATATCAAAAAGGACAGAAGGAAAGAGTGCTGGAGCTATCATATGAAGCATATTGGGTTTTATTCTATTTGTTCCAAAGAGCTCATCTTAAACATCTATTTATCTTCCTAACTAGGTACTAAACAGCTTAAACTGAAATCAAGAGCACAATAAAGCCAAGTTATTTTATAGTTAAATACAGCAAGACCCTAAATCACAGAATACAGTGAAGACTGGCTGCAAAGTTAAGGAGTGAACAAAAAACAACATGGATTTAGTTCAAAACAAACAGAATTAAAAATTGCATGTGTGAAACTTCAACTAGAGCATAAATAGGAACTTGAAATATAATCAAGGTACAATTAACGCAAAAATAGAGTACATAAATTGTATTCAGAACTTGTAAATTAAACTCAAATCCACGTGACATCCCAGATTCTTGGCATTTCACTGTAAAAGGAAGTAATTTTGCAAGAAATTGGTTGTGTCTTCTCAATTCTAAGGGCACAGATCATACTACCACGACTACTTTTGAAAACATGGGCTAATTTTAGTAAATCAAGGACATAATATCCCCAGTGTGATCAGGTGCACACTACAGCTTACCTTGATTTTTCAGCCTTACTGCTGAAAGTTCAGTATCAGTAAGCAGCTGCTGTGAATGGGAGAATATGAACGGGGTACTACTCTGCAACTGTACTTTTGGCAAAGGAGGCAGCTGAAGAGAAGCATCCCTACACCTGCATGGTCAGACCCCAGGGAATACTCCAATTCTTCACGATCATACACTGGAGAAACTTCAATTTTTTTCACTCTCCTTCCTGGAAACATGACTTGGCCACCTGTCAGCTGCATTTTGCTCCTTGGTGCTGATGCCTGGATAAGCTCTCAAGAAACAAAATACATTTTTCAATGTATTCAATGCCTTCAACATTTCAAAAGATCACAATATGCCTGCTGATGTAAGGGAAAGAATAGTTCACAAGTTCTGTAGCTACCTACTGTGCACATTGGCATAGACTTTCAAGGTAAGTTGATCATGCAGTTTGACTGGCGGTGTAATGCAAGCCACTGGATTTTAGGGCTGTTAACGCATCAAGCTGATTACTTAATTAATATAATTCATTCACAACTTGGAAAGTTACCTTTGCTTCAATCTGCCTGTAGCAAGAGACACCGTATACTGTGGTTCGATCCCCACATCTTGGTGGCAAATGGAAAAACACGGTATCTGTGGAAAAGAAAAGACTATTTCGTAAGTCACTAACAAAAGTGCAGTATATATTTACTTTCAGCATCACTTATTTATAGGAGGTTTACTGCTGAAAATACTGGCACACTTATTTTCTGAGACTTAAAAAAAAGAAAGACAAAGTCACTGATAAAGTGGACCCAAATTAGTTTTCACATTGCAAGATACTTTGTGGAAGGAAGAATCTCCAGCTGTGCTAATACAGACATTGTGACAACAGCCTTGTATTTAGTCTGTAAGTCAACTGATGGCTTCTCAGGTGCAGCTATGATGGCTTGATACATACACATGCACTTGCTACTACTGCAAAAAAGTTGCTAAATCCTAAGTAAAAGAGGACAACTGTTTGCCTTTCAAAACACCACTGAAATCTGTTTTGAAACAAACTATTAGTTTTTCGTTTGCTTCATAGTAACAAAATGAACAGAAGAGACAATCCCGTAAGTATTACATCCAACACAGAGAGGGACTGTTTATAACAAAGCTAACTACCCTGAACAAGTTTATGGGATGGAGATCACCTGGGGTTTTAGAAAGGCTGTAAGACTATTTCCTGTACCAAGTCATCCTATTTACAAAAACGCAACTATCCACCAGAATTACTTTAACACTCAAAAAACAGATATCTAATAAAGTTACAGTAAATGTAACATAACTATTATCTGAAACCTATTTCCCTGTTTCAAGTTCATGTGCATTCTTGCCACAAAACACAAGGATATATACCAGTTTTGATGTCAAGTCTTTTTTTTCCTTTTTCCTTACCAACAAATACACATTGATAATCTTTTGGTGCAGCAATAAAGATGCTCAGAGTTGAGCATTAACTGGGATGGTACTGAGACAAAAGAGAACACATAAGTGCAGCTGCATGTGCTTTTCCTAGCTTTTAGTGTACCCTTCTTCTTGTTATGTATTTAACAATGCAGAAATTCAACAACAGCAGAGTCAGAGAGACTGTTAATTGCTTCTAGGAAGGGGATTATTTTGCTAAAGCTTTCTTTGCTTCCAAACAAGGCCTTTGAAAGCTGCAGAATTAGGCAGATAAGTGTAAGTATACCAAGTTAAAAAACAAAGTCTTATTGGAATTAGTGTTATAGGGTTTCTGCGATTTTGCTCTTTAAAGTGACTTCATTGTTCACTGCTCTGAAGAAAAAAAGATGAAACAACTGAATGTGAATATAAATGTCACAGTGATGAACAGTACTGTCACCTAATAAACAAAGAAATAAATGCAATACTAAACAAAATAAAAACTGCAGTGAACTTACAGGTAAATATACGACAAAGGAGTATTTTTATCTTCATTCTGTTGACAAATACATTAAAGCTCATGCCATTCTCCTGACATGAAATGGCTTGTATGTCATTTTAAGAATCTTTAAATTTGCAGAGGGGAAAAAAAAATTGTAATGACTACATACATCATAAAGCTAATTTTAGAATTTTATTTTTCCCTCACCCCAAAACTGGAGTAGGTTTTCCTTAAGAGTTTATTCATCCTTCAACAAACTTCCGAGAAAGTGAGCAGCCTTGCTTTGTGGTAGAACTCTACACAACTGATACGCAACACTTCAGTTTTTATTGACATCTGATTTCTTGATATAGGAGCTACATCTTTATGATTTACTTTCATGTTAAATTTTGAAGCAATGTATCACTGCCAATATATTTTGCAACTTAAACAAAAAGTGCAGGAAGTCTAGTAAAAGGAATCATTGATTAGCTCTTCAGGTCAGGGTTTTTCTCTGGGTTGCTGTAGAAGTAGTACATACAACTTTTCTCTCTCCTTCCTTACCTTCCTGATAGTTGTGAGCTCCATCTGGTAAGGCAAGAAATGGCAAGTACTTCCATTCCTCTGGTAAACTATGGCTATCATGTCCTTCTCCAGGCTTTAGGGGAGGATAGGAAAACTCAACCTAAACAAACAAAAACAGAGGGGAGGAAAAGACTATAACATTATAGTTACCAAACAAGCAGGCCTCTGTGATTCAGTCCAGCACCTTTTCTTTACCAATGGTATGAAAGTTTTTCTTCAAGCTACCATGCCTTGTCTCTGTCATCAAAGCACCCACAGACTGACTCATGTGGTCTTACTGACAGGCCCTGGGCAGCTTTGGCTTCTACAGTGCTTCCATCCAGCCTAATTCCTTTTCCTCAAGAGAAATGAAAAAGATGTTCAAGCAGAAAACACCACCCAGGAGCTGAATATCTTCTTCCCTGTATGGACAGAGGCAGCAGCACCTGCAGCATCAAGAGGGGTCATGGCTGGGGCACTCATCCTGAAATCAGATTTCACTTCTCAGCCCCTCAAGTGCTCATGACTAGGTAACACTAACACATGCAAGCATCTACTTTACCCTACAGGATGTTGAATAATCTCAGAAACTATACTAATAGCAAAAGACTGCTTTTATATATTTTTATGTCCCTGACTGCAATGCGTTCTACACATTATGGCCTGAAGCACCTCCTTTTCCTTTCCCCAAGAAATGTTGCTTTCCAATTTCACCTTTCATTTATTTGCCATTTACCTCTTTTTCCTAGAAATAGGGACCAACCTTTCCATTCCTTGCACTACACTACATGTCTACTNAACTGTAAAGGATAAGCATACCAAAGAAGAAATGGGAAATAAGTGAAATTCTTCACTTTAACACATGGTGTCACTCTGTCTACTACTGTTACTAACTGAAGGAAAAAGCATGAAAGACAAGAAAACATCACAAGAAATCAGCCCGGCTACTCAATTTCAAGTACAATTTCAAGTATTCTTATTCTTCGTTATGGGGGAGTGACCCTGGCTCNCCCACAGACTGACTCATGTGGTCTTACTGACAGGCCCTGGGCAGCTTTGGCTTCTACAGTGCTTCCATCCAGCCTAATTCCTTTTCCTCAAGAGAAATGAAAAAGATGTTCAAGCAGAAAACACCACCCAGGAGCTGAATACCTTCTTCCCTGTATGGACAGAGGCAGCAGCACCTGCAGCATCAAGAGGGGTCATGGCTGGGGCACTCATCCTGAAATCAGATTTCACTTCTCAGCCCCTCAAGTGCTCATGACTAGGTAACACTAACACATGCAAGCATCTACTTTACCCTACAGGATGTTGAATAATCTCAGAAACTATACTAATAGCAAAAGACTGCTTTTATATATTTTTATGTCCCTGACTGCAATGCGTTCTACACATTATGGCCTGAAGCACCTCCTTTTCCTTTCCCCAAGAAATGTTGCTTTCCAATTTCACCTTTCATTTATTTGCCATTTACCTCTTTTTCCTAGAAATAGGGACCAACCTTTCCATTCCTTGCACTACACTACATGTCTACTACAGATCCCCTCAATCAGGATTTTTACAGTACGTTCTTCTGTTCCTATGGAGACCCCTCTGGGTTTCTGGCTGTGGCATTTCTTAAATTGCTGAACAAAATCTAAGCACAAATTAACAGTAAAATAAATTGTTTATTGATACTGCAACTTCTCTTCAAGGACATTTAAACTAGTGAGCTGTAAATGTATATGTGGAGGTTTTCCATGTATGTATAAATGGAAAATAAAAAACCACGACAAAGCAAGTATATAGATAATCTGTATTTAACATTTTACAGATTACATAATCTATAATTAACATTTGATGGATACTAAAATAAAATAATTTATTATTAATATTAAAATAATAACTAGGAAAAAAAAACAACTGTAAAGGATAAGC
>WEIV01011806.1:51793-63692 GCA_013390005.1 Calyptomena viridis | reverse complement strand
GGATGGGAAGGGGGTTTGTGGTCAGTTCATCACACGTTGTCTCTGCTCTGCACCTCCTCCCCCTCCTTCTCCACTGACCTTGGTGTATGCAGGGATGTTTCTCTCACATTCTCTCACTCCTCTCGTCTCTGGCTGCAATTTGTTTCTGTGCAATAGCTTTTTTTCCTTCTTAAATACATTATGCCAGAGATGCTACCACCACCTGTGATGGCCTGAGCCTTGGCCAGCTGCAGGTTCATCTTGGTTCTGTTGGACATGGGGAAGCTTTGAGCAACTTCTCACAGAATCCATCCCTGTAGCTCCCCTGGTACCAAAACATGGCCATGCCAACCCAATACACTCATATTATAGGAGAGTTCCTGAAAATATCCACAAAAAGATAGGAAGTCTGGTGAAAGAACAAAGTCCTGAGCTAAAGGTAAGTAACCCACAAAGAACAATTACACAACAGAGTAGAAAAAAAAGACATGCAACAGAAAAAGAACTAATTTTGGTAAGAAAAGGAAGAATCCAGATCTGGAGTTGTAGACAGCTACCAAGAATCCACAGAGTCTTTTAAAAAAAAATGCCATTAAGCAAAAAAGAAGATCATCTGACTTCCAAATGAGACACAAACACTGGAAATAGCATCCATACAAGGAGCAGAGAAACTGCCTGCCATTTAGTACACACATATATCCTGAGAATCCCCTGCTACCATTTTCAAATCACAGATATTAAGAAAATTTAAATGTTAGAAGCTTCATGAAAATGTCTACAATATCATACCATTTGCTGCTGTTCAGATTCAAACTGGCTGGCTGAAAACACTGTTTACAGATTTATTACTGGACTCTTTGCAGGAGAAGCAACTTTAGCCAAAAATAAAGCACAGTTCCTAAGTTTTAAAACATAGGAGCATCTCTACTCATGTCCTCTATGAGATATTTTATTTCACTGCATGGCCAACAGACAGGGATTCAGATTCACCCTCTGCAGAAGCTTCTTTCCATCAAATACAGAGGAAACCCTGAGTCCCTTAGATTCCAGCAAATACCTTCAAAGCATCATTCCTGACAGAGAAATACTATAAGTAAGGATCTAAGACATTATAGCTTCCAAGCACTTACAGAACTACAATTGGATTTTGCATTCCGGACAAAACAATGAGTTAGAAGACAAATTTAAAGGAAAGAAGAGCAGGACAAGTTAAGCTATATCAAAAACATGCATTCACTAAGGTATACCCCAGAATAAAGGCAAGAGATCTGGCTCCTGTGTTCTTTGGACAGCATGAAATTTGCTGAAGAACTACTTTGTTCTAGCTCACAATAAGCTACCAACACCTCAGCTGCTATCAGATAATCCCAGCAACAGGGATTTCTGCAGGCTCTGTCTGTTCTAAATTCAACAAACTGAACAGGCATTAGTGACATCAATGATAACCTTGTTTTCTGTTAGTCTGCTTCTCTCAAAAATGTGTTTTAACAAACTTCTGTATGCATGTGTATAAGGGAGATCACAAAACTCAGAAAAATCATAACTAAGAGTCCTTATGTAGTCCTAAATAATATATGTTACAGATATACCTTAGTACAGACCTGATTTACATTATGACATACTATTCCTCCTCTTCCCCAAGAAAATCCATGTATGAAGTACATAAGGACGTTTCTAAGGAGGAATCACACTTGTATAGTTTAACAGATTGCTGCTTGTAGAAGTACTGCTGAAAGGGTAGAAGTAACAAAGAAGCAGGAAAAAGGACAACCCAACAGCAAGGAGAGCATGTTGGAAGACTTCCTTCCATTCCTCCTCCAACTTCAGAGTTCCCAGTGATGAGAAAGTTTTTGAAATTAAATGAGTAGTCACTGCAGGTGGGATTCATGTCAGCAGACTGTATGTCAAAAAGCAAGATTTCCTAGGCAGTTTTCCTAAGCATTCTGCACAGTCAGAGAAAAGAGACACCTGCAGAGGATAATTCATCCCATCTGTTTCTATCCATTGTCTCTGAAGAGAGAGAGCTCAGACTTCTAGGTCTAACTTGCAGATGACTCAATTAATGCAGATGGAACTCACTCTGTTTCCCCCCATCCTCTAGAAGTTCTACTTGATTTCTACAGCTCATTTTGCAGACTTGCACCAATTGCAGTTAGGAATACTTTGCAGAGAAGGAAACCATTATTTCAAAACCAAGGTATTATAAGAAAATTGAGTAGCCTTAAAAGAAAAAAGGTGGTCAAAATCTCACAGTTCTTGAAACTGAGCAGTGCACACCTACAAAGGTGATAATAATGGAGGGATAGAGAATCTCAGTTCTATCACTTCTGATACCAGAGTCTCAGTAAAAACCTTCTCTTATCATGCATGTGCAAACTGTACCATGCAGTGGTCCTAGGAAAGGCAACTTAAAAAGTGATTTTCTTCTCGCCTTCTATTTTAAACCCAAGACAAACCATGACAGGAGGATGGGACTAGTGAAGAGACCTGTTTCACATCTCTTTTTCCCCCTCTTCACAGAATGAAGAAAGAGATCTAATTTTTTTATTTAAATATAATGGCTTTTTATGTAAATCCATGCAAACGTGCATGCACAAGCATAAACATGCACTTCAATTTCCCTGTTTGCCATTAATATATGTATGCAGTACAAAAATACCTGCAAATAAGAGAAACAAAATCTCTTAACAAAGCTCAGTAGTCAACAGGAACAAAGAAATACATGAAAGTTTCCAGAGCTGACTGTCAGAAAAAATTTTAGGTTTTTTCTCTCCTCAATTGAATTAGAAAAGACTCCTTAACAAAATGAAATTCAAATTCAAAGCCAAACTCAGCAACTTCAAAATAAACTACAAAAAACGTGAAGTGGTATCTTCACACAGTTCTTACTCTTCCAAACGTCATGGGTCTTCATTTCAGATGGAAATACTGCTCACAGCTGTCAAGGGATTTTGATGTCAATGCTTTCTGCCTGTTCAGACTGTCATGTTCTGTAAGCAGATAGCTCTTGATGGATTTCAGAGCTAAAATCAATACAGAATATTGTCTTGGGATCTAGGGGAGAAATAAACTGTGCTCTTCACTAGACAAAATACTTAAACTCTTGTGAATTATCAACCTAAAATAAAATACAATTTTAAAAAACTCCCTAACCTGAAGTACAGTTGATTTTCTGAAATGAACATATTTTAATTTTCTGTAATTCCTCTGCACTAACTAACCTTACATATGCAGTTTGTATCGAATCTAACAGTTTAGATATAAAGCACCTAGAGACACACAGTCCTATCTTTGTTTGTGTGGAAAAAAAATAAAAAATTCCAGGCAATCTGTTTTGGTTTCTTGTCTTTAAAGGCACTTCCTAGCCATAATAAACACATAGTAAGAAAAGAGTGCAGGCAAGGAAAAATGTATTTCACTTGGTACATTTAGGGACTAACATGATAGCTTTGCTTTAAGAGAAATGCATTAATATTGACTTTTACTAAATTACAAGTACATATTCAGAAAAGAGGTTAAAAAAAGACACCGACATAAGAGAAATTTCCAAAATATATGTGCATTGAAGTCTAAACTATCATATTGAAGCATTAGACAAGTAGTTGGCATTAATTTTTTGTGAACTTCATACTCACGTAAGGTTGTTCTCCCTATCTGTGAAAGATGTTAAAGTGTTAGCAATCACAGTAAGAGTGAAATTCTCCATGAAAACTAAACAGTGACAACTGAAAATGTGCTGCTAAGTCAGTGTAAACTCCCCATCGTCCCCACTTCATGTAGTATCACATGTTTGAAATACCCTACTTACAAATTAATGCCCCCTGCTCAGCACAGTCACAACATGTCCCCCCAGCATGTTGGGGCAGGCAAGGAACTTGCTTTCAAATCTTGTATCCACAGCTTTCCCAGAGAGCTTTTAGAAACAGCATTCTGCCTAGGTGTGTTAATTCAGCACCTCATACAAGCCATGAGATCAATTACCCAAATTAGGCACATATCATCCAATAGGCAGTATTAGTACAGGGAACACAAAGCTGAGCCTTGTGGGTTCCAATTTACTCCAGCTGGAGTGACCTCTGTTTGGTGATTCTACAGCTCTGAACCTCTCTCTATTCTATATGTATGTAAATTATGTTGCAACCTCTACACAAGTGCCAAGAGCCCAAGTTACTATTTGAAAACATTCTGAAATAGGCAGATGAAAGGTGCAGAAGCACAGAAATATCTATTTTATCAATTCAGCATTCATTCATTTACTAGAGAGAAAGGCCCAGATTCCTGGTGAACAATGTTTAAATAACTCCTTGGATGTTATGACACATCCAAAGAACAGAGATCATAAGACAAAAGTTAGCTATGCTGACTATGGGAAGCATTGCATAACTGCAAATGGGTATTTAGGAACCTTCTCTTAACTCACACATCAGGGCAACTATGGAGAAAACACCTAGCATGGAACCCTTGACAGAAGTTCATGTGTACTCAGCAACACATTGTGTATCTAAAATGATGAGCAACCCAGGCCAATTGGAGTAGCATTTTTAACAAAAGCTAAAAGCCTCTTTCAAAGTTACAACCTGTTGAACATAATCAAACCCACTTATTTTAGACAAAAGACTAATCTTTGTGTCTCTATTTATGCTATGATTAACTTCATCAACAGATTTCATGCTCATAACAGTCTTTTTAAACTGCTTAAATATTTTTACAAGAAGAGAACAAAACCAAAGGAATTTTGTTAATGTTTTCAGGTTATCATCAATAGAAACAGGAACAAAACACTTTAGCTTGATTCCAGCCTAGATCCTTTTCAAGTTATTTTTGTTTTTGTTGTTCCTTTAACAAGATTTTGTTTAATCACTAGACAAGATTACCTACTGCATAATACCTACCTACTGTGCTCCCCCAAAACAGAGATGCAAAGACTTTGAAGACAACAAAGCATATACTTCACTTCCATGTTTAGGAGCATCAAGCACATCTAACAGAACGACAACAACTACTGGGGTGACAAAAAAAGAAAAGAAAGTAATTATCCAGCAAAGCAGAGTCTTAGAAGAAAGACAGCAAGCAAAATAGGGACTGAGACAAGCTAGAAGTATTCTCCTGAAACTTCCTCCCTGTGGATTCTACCAAAGAGAACGACTTCAGTATTCCCTTCCTGAAAAGAAGTGCTGCAGTCAGGGGCACAGGAGACCTGGAAATGTAGGCAGTTCTCAAAAGTGTTGATAAAAAGTGCAGACTGACCTTGCTCATTCCTTAGACATCTCCTAATTCTGCAAAGTCAAGCCTAACTTGCCAACATTTCTGCTTGAAGACACACGCTCCCTATGCATAAGTCAAAAAAGTTATGTGCATGGATTGCTCAAGCCATGTTATGTGCTGATTTCTGCAGATCATAACAACCACTACTTTCCAGAGCTCAAGTACTGGAAACTCTCAGATGATGAGGAGCACATACACAATTCAGAAAGGGAAAAAGTCTTAAAGGGCACTCTTACTTCTTCCCAAAGATCATACTCAGGCTCTCCTCTTAAACCTGGATATCAGTTGTCTGATTTCTGCTCTTAGATTTCCTTAGGATGCCCAAAAGAAAACCTCTGGTCAGCCAAGATGGGGGGATTGATCTTCAAGCAGAGTCCACACAAAAACAGTCCCACACAGACAAGCAACTCAGACACTACTTTGGAGAAAGCAATTACCACACTTACATTAAAAAGTTCAAGTATACCTTGAAGATTCTTAGGACAAACTTTGGGATTCCAGAGGAATATGTCTTTAACTATTTACAATATGGGAGTAACTATTGACAATGGGAGTGGATTACTCCCACGCCTGTGGGAGTTTGAAATGTCATCCTGTACAGGAGTACAGTGAAGTGGGTCAAGATATGCTGCCATTATTTGCCAGATCAAGGTTCTCAAGCAAACAAAAATGACCGGTCCAGGACACACACAGCACTTCCCCACTCTCTCTACTACCCATGATTTAATCTTTTTCCACAATACAGTAAGAAATGCATATGTTAAAGAAAGTCAACAGTAATGTGGAATAGTGTCAAGCCTGGAGAGGATACATGAGACAATGCACAAGGGCAGCAGTGATGTGCAGAACTGCTCGGGACACCGAGTGCAGAAAAGCTGGGCCTTGCCCCACCCGAAGTGAGGTTATGTGTGACCTGACTGGTGGTGACACAGGGCTCGAGTTTACTCAGATATAATTAGCCTTGAAGCCTCACAGCATCAGAAGGTGGAGATAGTTGTGGCAGGTCAGGCAGTACAGTAGCAAAGGGACCACATACTTCCTCAGCAACCAGCCAGGAGGATTACAGACACTTGTGCTTAGCTCACTTACCCATAAGTTTTTCCAGCTTCCCTAGAATTTTGCCTTCCTCTCCTTTACAAATACATCAGTTGTCTTTTTAACTTTGCCTTCAGAATGAATTATTTCTAGAGTACCTGTGACACTGTAGGCTTTCCTACAGTCTCGCCCTCAGAGACTACTGTCTCTCTGCCTCCCCATGTAAATAAAGCTTGGAGACAGAGCTCGAACGAGGATCATGGCACATATGATCACTGCAGGAGAACTGCACCTCAGGACTTTCAGTCTTCTACCCTCACCATAAAGCAAAGGCCTTTCCCTGTATTTCTCAACACTACTTGCATTTGCTAGTCAAGTTCTGTTCAGGTTATAATAGAGTTCTTTAGCAAAAATGTAAGGTTGATAAGGATTTTCCACATCATTTAATGCTTTCAAAAATTAAAATGTTGTAAGGCAAACCAAGTGTTTTATCACTCACTTGTAACAAGAGAAACTCGTCCCTGATTCTGAAAAAAACCTTTTCCCTTTATTTGCTCTGGAATCACTAGCCACTCACTACTACAGCTCCTCAAAACCACTGAGGAATTTGTTATCAGCTACTCCAGAAGTAAGGCACAAACAGCTCTGAAATCCAAGTCTTACCACCCTATAATGAAGTAGGAGATCCACAGAACCCAATAAGAGCCCGGAAGCTGGACCAGTAACCTGCTCATAACTTACTGGATCAGTAAATAATGAGCTGAGCAGCTGCAGATACTCCAAAACACATAACACCATTTCTGTGGCAGGTTTCCCTAATTACCACTTTATGCCCCAATGTTTTCGTGTCTTGAGTTCCTGTAGAGCCTTGTGAAGAGTCTGGAAACTCCTACCACACCAAAACTGTGTGTTTTACATTAATGGACACGAGGTTGAGCAACTACATATGAAGAAGGGCTGTGTTTGCTGTTCCTTTTTCCTGAGGTCACTCCTCTTATCCATAGCAAAGAGGGATCAAAAAAGCCATTTTTAATGTCTGTCATTTCATTTCAGATGAATGAAAATCATGACCAAATGAACACTGCCCGTGAGCTCTGCCCACTGCAGGGCATTTACTATTTAATGACTCACCGAGGAGGGTTCCCATAACAAGTCAACCAGCCCATACAAAGCCAAGAAACCGGTCACAGTGCCTGCTTCCTGCCAATCGTCATTCCCTTCCTTAATGGGCCTGTTGAAAGCATGTCAAACACTAGGTGGACCTAGCAGTTTGCAGCCAAGCTTCTCTTCCCATTCTCTGAGCACTCTGCCATAATTCCCTCTAATCCTTGGCAAAGAGAAACAGCAACCACCACTTTGTGAATATTTTGATGGATTCACAGTCCAACTCAGTAACCAAGAGGCTCAAAGAAGCAGGATGGCAACATGCACACATAAACAAACAAAATCCTGCAGCCTCTCCAAAAGTTTACTCCATACTTGCTAGAGAAACTCCTGAAAATGTGCTCAGGATTTTTAGCGCTTCTTTCAGACAGCACAAAACCTTCATATCACTGAGTGGCAACTTCAGGTTTTCAATGACTGCACAGGAAAATGCAACCCCAGACTAAACAATGTACATATGGTCAAACTTCACCTTGTCTCCTACATTTCAGCAAAAAGACTCCCAGTCTAGCAGAACAACCATGGAACAACCATGATGCTGATGCTCTCAACCCAAAGGCATACAGAAACTGATTCCTTGATTCTCTTTCTCTTTCAGAAACAAATGCATATGGATTGTTTTTCAAGTTTATGGAAGAAAAAGATATTTCTATATATTTCCAAACTGCACATCAAAGTCTTTGCTCTACAGGTTACATGTTTCTTATACTGTAAATTAAGCAAGAGGATGAGCTGCACATTTCAGGTGAGGAAGCCTCAGAAGGAAAGTGAGCCAATGGAAGACCTAGCATCAAGAAATCCATCAAAACTCCTAACTGCACATGCATTTCCTAGTAAGACTACAGAGAAAAAGAGATGGAAACAGAAACTAAAAGGAGCCTTCTCAGGCAAACCAGGTCAGTTCCTGGCTCTGCGGTCTCTTTGTTGTAAGTTCCCCAAATTCACTCTGTATGACACCCATCTGAGCGCTGCTTTGGACCTTTGCTCTTCTGCACTTAGCAGTTCCACATCAGGCAGTCTGCAGAGCTCCCACAGATGGTTCATATCCACTTGTTCTTGAGCCAACACCGTCACTTGGATGAAACCGCTGCCTTTTCCTCCTCATTTTTCACTTTCCAACAGTCTCTTGGAATACAGCTGCATGTAATGCAGTGTTTCAATGAATACTTCCAAGGCCATTATCCATACTTCGAAGGTCATTGAGAGCAGCCCTGCAAAGGAGGACTTGAGGGTGATGGTTGACAAAAAACCTCAACCTGAGCTGGCAGTGTGCACTCACAGCCCAGAAAGGCAACAGTATCCTGGGCTGCATCAAAAGGTGCATTGCCAGCAGGGCGAGGGAGGCGATTCTGCCTCCCTGCTCTGGTCTCATGAGATTTCCAACCAGAATACTGCATACAGTTCTGGTGTCCCCAACATAAGAAGGACGTGGAACTGTTGGAGCAAGTCCAGAAGAGGGCCAGAAGTAGAAAAGGGGATGGGAGCACCTCCCCTATGAAGACAGGCTGAGATAGTTGGGGCCCTTCAGCCTGGAGTAAAGAAGGTTGTGGGAAGATCCCATAGACCTTCCAGTGTTTAAGGGGGCTTACAAGGAAGCAAGAGAGGGACCCTTCATTAGGAACTGTAGTGACAGGACAAGGAGTAAACGGGTTCAAACCGAAAGAGGATAAATTTACGTTTGATATACGCAAGAAATTCTTTACTGTGAAAGTGGTAAGGCACTTGCACAGGTTGCCCAGAGAAGCTGTGGATCCCCCATCCCTGGCAGTGTTCAAGGCCAGGCCAGACGGGGCGTTGAGCAACCTGGTGTAGTGCAAGGTGTTCCTGCCCATGGCAGAGGATTGGAACTAGATGATCTTTAAGGTCCCTTCTAGCCCAAACCATTCTGATTCTAAACATGACAATGAAAAAGGGGAGTCCCAGACCAAGACTTTCTTTTCTAACCCCTTGATGCTTTTCTCCTTGTGCCAGTGTACCTGTCTTCTGCAGCTGCCCACTTATAGAACCTGTGAACCCATCACCTCAAAAGCAACTCACCCAAAGAAGGCTTGCTTCTTGGTTACCTCAGTTCCCTGTTTCAGCTTACAGCTGCCTCTGCTTTTGAGTTGTGAAGAGGCAGGAGAGGAAAGGGGAAGAATGTTCCTGTATTCACAGAGGTGAATACACAGCCTTCAAATCCATTTTGTTAGTCTACCTAGTCAAGCTCTTCTATATTCTTCTCAAATACAGACTGCACAAGGACTATTTCAACCAATCCTGGAAGTGACAGAGAGGATCCAAATCATTGTTCTGAAAGGTGGATCAGAATTTGTACATATTAACAAACATATTATTATATGATAGGACTACATTCATTGTCACTCTTGCCCTCAAATCCCGCCACTTCTGTGACTTATTCTTGATCTCATATGTGGCCTCTTTTCTCTTCCAGATGTTTTCTTGTGTCAATTCCCAAGCTTACACTGTTATTATTCATTCCTATTGCACAACTTCATAATGCACCCCATTTCTATCACTCTAGCATTCCTTATCCACCTCTCCAGTCTTCCTTTGTAACACTGATTCCTCAAGTTTGCTCATCATAGTTCAATTTTATCACGTAAACAATATCAGCCCCCATTTCAGTCTTGAGAAACACCACTTGCAACCACCTTTCAAAACAATAGTTCCTATTCTGACTCAAATCTATTGCTGCTTCCTCTTCTTCAAACTATTCTTTGCCTGAGTACCAATTCTTGCACTAATTCTCCAGTATCTCCACCTTACAAAAATGAAAGTGCGATCTGTTATCAAGTTCCTGGCAGACTAGAGCTTTATTTCACATACAAAGGAATGCAATCACCTATTCTTACAAAAGATGCAGGTCTGTCAAGCATGATCTGTCTTTAGTGAATGCACATAGGCCCCAGCCTACTTAGTTTCATGTTATTAATGAATTCTTTCCCTCAAAAATTCTCAAGTCTTGCATACTACTGATGTCAAACTCATTAGGCTATAGCTGCACAGCTCCCTGCCTCCAGTTCTTTCAGGAAATGTTTTCCATAGTTCAGTAACAAATCTGCTAAGTCAGAAGTAGAATATATTTAAAATTAGATTTCTGGTTAGATTTCCCCTAAGAAGCCTGTCTGTGGTTCTGCCAACTGTCATTCCTGCAGTTCTTTTCCCTGTGACACAGCTATCCTGCTCCCTTCCCAAATTGCCATCCTCTCCAACTTCTCCAGGTCATTTCTTAAGATACTTAAAATTTGGTTCAGAGGTATTTTGACCTAATTTTTGAGACCACCTCAGAATGTACTTCTACAAACATTTTACTGCCAACAAAATAAGATTCACTGCTACTAATTTATAGATTGAGGTTCTGGATTTTTCTATTTTCATCTTTTTTTTTTTTTCAGTTTGCATCAACATTGCTTAGCGTACAAAAGACGAAATACAGAATCCAATAGAAGAATAGAAGCAACAAAAGCAATCTCTGCCTTTGTCCCCAGCCTAGGCCTTTTCCAAGAGGCCAACAAAAAGTTGAGGGCAAAAACATTTTCTTCCCCCTACAAACACCCAACAAATGCTCATCTCCCAACAGTCTTTGACAAGAAAGAGCCTGATAAATATTGCAAACCTTTCAACCCAGATGATCTAATTACTTCGGAGGAACTGATCCTGTGAACAGCCACATGTGAACAGCCCCTATACACCCTGAGGAGAAAGGCTGCAGTAAGAAACCATGTACACCTTTCAGAAATAGAGACTGAAGAACACGTACCACGAGTTATTGCACTCCTGACTCTGTTGGTATGAGGAATTGTTACAAGTTTCCATGCTGTGCTTGTTTTGTTTACTGAAGCTGAATTTAATTCTCAACGATGTTGCATGGAATGTGTTCATGTCAGATCAACTCTCGCATAACAATAACCATCACATTCATTAGTGTTTTGGCAATTTCGATAAAGACTAAGAATGCTCCATGGAAAAAGACTCATTGGAAATCCAACATTATACCTATCTGCTCTTGTCACAGCAAAGCAATTGCATGTGCAGCCCAGCTGGGCAACTGCACCTCCCGCTTCAAGGGTAAGAAAAATAAAATAAGAGCATACAATATCCATGAAATGTACAACAAAATCCTTCTACCTTACAGGCCACACGCAGCAGTCAAGCATTTACGAAAGAGAGGATGCGACAAGCAGAGAAAACTTAAATCCAGGGTGGACTTATTCCCTGGGGCTGTTCGGTACAAGACGCATCTGTGAGGGCTCAACGCGGCGCTGCCCGGCTGGGCCGGCAGGAAGAGAGGAAGGCAGATTAAAACACCGTTTGCCTGTTTTCTCAGAATCGCCTGTCCGAGTGCACCAAGCACGCTGCCCGCAGCCACAGGAGATGGGGCCCGGCAGGAGCTCACCCCGCCGGCGGGAGCGCCGGGGCGGGGCGGGCAGGACGCAGCTCCAGAACTGCCCGGGGC
>WEIV01011806.1:2982-51734 GCA_013390005.1 Calyptomena viridis | reverse complement strand
CGGGGGGACACGGAACCGCGGGGATAATTAGGCTGGAGAAGACCTCCGAGATCGGGGAATCCGGCCTGTAGGGTGTGTAGGTTGATGGCAGCCCGAGGTGAAGTCCGGGGTTGTTTCAGTGTAGTTTATATGGGTTGGTTGCTGAAGGTTAAAAAATGAGAAAAAATCAAGGCTTCTTCCCTCAGCACTGTCGTGCTGCTAAACCTGCGAGAAGAGGAAGTTCAGGGGGAACCTCATCGCTCTCTACAATCACCTGAAAGGGGGTTGCAGTGAGGTGGGGTCTGCTGTGCCAGCAATGAGAGGACCAAGGGTAATGGCCTTAAACTGAGGCAGGGGAGATTCAGATATTAAAAACAAAAAAAAAAATTCACTGTTAGAGCGGTCAGGAATTGGACTAGATTGCCCAGGGAGGCAGGGGAGTCACCACCCCTGGAGGTGTTTACATAGTGTCTGGATCCAGCGCTGGGTGATAGGGTTTAGTGTTTTAGGGGTTACAGGGATAGTGCTGGGTGGAGGGTTGGACTGGATCATCTTAAAGGTCTCTTACAACCCTGATGATTCTATGGCTCTATTAACGTGTGTGAGGGTACCCTAGAAAGAAGACAGTTCAAAGACTTGTCCAAGAGCACAGGCAAATATAGCGTGACACACACAAACACAAAAAAAAACCAAAACTGTAGCTTACTGCACTCAGACCATGGCTCCCTCTTTAACCTTTCTTATGATTCAATTCTGACTGCTTGAATCAACAGCATTTGGTAAGGCTGTACTCTTAATAATTAAGATTCTCTGTGGAAATTGGAGGAAGATAATCTTTTTGAAAGAACTATAAAAGAATAGTGCTTAAAGAAAATCTCATCACTAACACGGTACCCAGAGGCTTGAATTCTAACAATAAAGCATGTAATTACATACTGTTTCTCAGCTCCAACAGAAGTGCTGTTATAGAAAAACTATACTGCAGGGAACACAGGATAAGCTACAAGGAACAATCCTTTTGGCAAGGGAACGATTTCTTATTAGTTTTAGCCTGTAACTGACTGTTTAGTATAATTTCACAAAAGAAAAATGTATGCAATATTGGCCATTTTCTCCTGCAATAATGAGATATCCCCCAAAAGATGCATGGGAGTGTTTATGGTTCATTCTCAGTTCACTCAAGAAAGTGTAATCTGGCATCACTCTTACTGATATGGATTATGCATTACGAAGGCATCTCAGTGATACTACTGGATAATAACTTCTCTGAGTAGATTATTATATAAATTTTTGCGTGCTTGAAATTATTTTTCCTGCTAAGGCAATAAAAATATTGAACCAACAACATTAGTCTGGTCTAGGAAAACTAACTAGTTGACATAATCTATGTTGTTTTCACAGCTCACACTAAGTGTATTTATAAGAAAGAAAGTGAGAGCTGCTATGAAAGAGAAGCTCTTGGAAAAGTCTCCATCAGAATTTTCCTCGAGGAATTTTCTTTCTCTCTGCATAGGTAACAAATAGCAATGACATTAGTTAAGTAAACAAAAACAGCCTGGAAAACCAAGTGATTGTTTTATGTGAAATAGATTTGGTCATCATGCAGAAATGAACTGCACACCAGTGACACTGAGATGTTCTCGGTAAAGGGAGCATGTGCCTGCAGGATTCCAGCCTGGTCCCTCAGAAACTTGCTGTGTACTGGCAGCAGTAAAGTCTGCAAAGACACTTGAGTGACTGTCTTTTCTCCCCACGCTTGCAGCATGTGGAGAGCATGTGGTCCTTTGAGTTATTCACAATGATCACAGGCTCAAATTCATTTTCTGTGAACTTCTCACCAGCTGGGATATGATCAACTGTTTCAAGGTCATTAGTTAGAAGATAGATTTCTTCTTGCATCTCAGGTTTTGTTGAAATTCCCTCTCATCCTGCTTTTTTTCCATTCAAAAAGCAATTTTAGTGCTGCTTGAAAGCCTTGTGGAGCTGTAGTTCCCCTAGAAAGTTAATTTAATTTTTTTTAAGTCAACTAGACCAAATGTTGCATGAGCTGTGCATTTAGTTGCATTAGGGCACCACTGTTAGGGGGCTTCCAAGCAGACTTCCTCATTGGAAGTACTGCATTTGATCCTGTGGGAATGATGGTGACATTTTTGTCAGACCGACAGAACTCTCAAGCGCACAGGCAATAAAGTGGAGTTTGGATTGTTAGGGAGGTTTGCAGACACAAATGCAATGTGTCTTCTCCTGCAACTCTGAAGAGGCTTAAATTTGGATGACAGCAACATTGCTCTCAGATCTTGATCTCCCCAAACAAATACTCTTTTGTCCTGTCTGCTATTGACACTTCCACTCCCCCGGGGTCCCGATCACTTTGGCTGGAGGCATTTACAGATCTCTGGCTCCTGCTTCTTCAGGTCAGATGAGACATGTTCAAAGGAGGTAAGTGCTCAGAATTGTTTCCTTAGAGAATACTGACTGTGAGTAGTAAAGCAGAGATCTGTTCCAGTGGGTTGTGAGGAGAGCAAAAGAGAAGCTTGTGACCTTGGGTGCAGCTGTTAATTATTTGTGAAGTAGAAACTGCTCTTTGGGACCCCTGGTCCAAGTGCTCCCCTTTAAATACTAGCCATTAAAGGTGGTTATTTTGTTTGTAATTCTGTGCTGTTCTCCTCAGATCCCCATTTCTGCCTGCCCTGGTGTCCTTTGTGGAAGCTCTGGAGGTTGGCTACAGCAAGCACAAAAATCCTCATCACACCCTAATGCACATTGCAGATGTGACACGGATCATCCCGTTACCTCCTTTTCAAGGCCAGTGTAGTGCTAAGTACAAGAGACAGCTAAAGCCAGACAAACACAGACAGGAATGGCTTGAAGGCTTAGAAAAAAATAGTGAGCATATGGTACATTCCCACAGTGGTTATCAAGACAGACAAGGAAGATCTTTGCAGGTGGGCTAGAGAAATTGAAAGCAGACAGATTCCAGGTTCAGCCCTTGTTGGTGTTTGGCTGGCAACTCAGAAAGGCCCATCCAGTGGGAAGGATAAATGGGAGTGAAGGCTCAAAGTGTAGAAGATGCACA
This sequence comes from Calyptomena viridis, assembly GCA_013390005.1. Classification (NCBI taxonomy): domain Eukaryota; kingdom Metazoa; phylum Chordata; class Aves; order Passeriformes; family Eurylaimidae; genus Calyptomena; species Calyptomena viridis. The sequence continues at coordinate 48,679 of WEIV01011806.1, read as the reverse complement.
TTTATCTCATTCTTTTCCTCTTTTTCACTCATGGTTACAGCTGCAGCCAGAAAAGGAAACAAAATGCCTTTTAGTTTGATCCTGTCTGACAGCACTTTTGCACCTTTTGTTGGCTTCACCTTTTCCCAGCATCTCATTTCCCTGCATTGGCAGAAGGTAGGGGCAAAGGTATCAGTGAAAGGAAGGTTCATCTGTTCAACCTTTTACACTGTTTTCTCTTGTTACACCATGGCCATTCAGGGTTTGCTCTCATTTTGGTTGGTACTTGAATACATGCACTTCTGTTCTATTGTGCTTCATTTCACTGAGGCCTCTTCACTAACAAGTGTGCAGAAGCAGCCAAAGTAGGCACTTCCAGGTGGAGGGATCTTTGCAGTGCAGAGCAGACACATCAAACCAAATCAGCAGAGGATGAGGCTCTTACTGCAGCTCAGGCTGTCTTGAACACTCCATGATCATTCCAACCTCCATAACTTGGAACTGCTGAAGAAAAGGAATGAGAGAACCCCACAACTGCACGTGTTTCAGCCCAACTAAATTCCAACGCTGTTTCTGATGACATGAGTGCCTTAGATGGGCTAAACAAAATCCCCACATGGATGTGAATTCTGAGGCCAGACCTGGATGCCCTTCCCTCAGGAGACACATGCTCCAGGGCCTCCTGTGAACATGTCCTGTGTCTCCTGAGTTGAATGTAGATGGCACCTGTGACTTGTGGTGTTTACTGATGACAGATTTAGGAGGAGTCAAGCTCGATCTGTCTCAAGAGCTGATCCAGACTGCTCCATTTTGATAGAAGTTGTGGCAGTTGCTCCTGATTGTGAAGTAAATACAAAGTAGGTTAGATTTGCCACTAACACAGCTGCCTACTCAAAATTTCCTGTTAATCCTAAAGTGGTCACTGCTGCTTTTAGGGCCATTAGTTAATGACAATGCACTGAAGGCTGTAGCAAGACAAATACAATGTTGAGTAATGTGAATTGCATTCTAACAATGTGAAAATGGATCCCATTTTTTCCTCTCAAATTGTGGAAGAAGGGCAGTTTTCCCTTGGGACCACTCTACTCTGCAAAGTGCCTGGATGTAAAAAGATGCCCAAGATACACAGCAGCCCTCCTGCCTGTGTATCCAAAGTTCCACACTGCCATTTTTCCAGCTGGCTGCCTCTAAGTCTGTTAGTCATTTACCTGCAACTCATCTGTGAATGAATGAGGGCTATTTTGTGCTAGTCCATGCTGCTGAATGGAGTTTCCTGTTCTGTCTCTGAGTGCACTAAAGCAAGGCAAGTGTTAAAACAGACAGAACTGGAAGAATATGAGTAAGCGATGTAGTAGTTTGGATTTTTTTTGCTCTAAGCAGGTGAGATATGAGGCAGCAGATGAAAAGCCCACAAACAACCCTCTCTAAACCAAACCAAAAAGCCCTGTTTTTCCTTATATACAGGGCAAACCTGATAGGAAGACCTTGAGGTGTGCCAAAACTGTCAGTTTAGTTTGTTCCCTGGTTTGCTGCATGCCTGGGGCTCCAGTGCTGGTATCCTGTGCTGGATACCTGGCCAGCCTGCTCCATGCTCCACTTGGGAGCAAACCAAATACTTCTGTTGATTAGAAACCAAGGTGTGAAAAGGTATTTTGACACCATGGCTCACTCCTGACTGGCTGCGGAGTTAAAAGAACTTAAAACCAGAGGAGTCAGTTTAATTTTTGCAACGTTTCAGTGACAGCATCCCTGGAAATGTTCAAGGCCAGGCTGGATGGGCTCTGAGTTACCTCGTCTAGTGGAAGGTGTCCCTGCCCATGGCAGGCAGGCTTGAGGCTAGATGGCCTTTATGGTCCCTTAAAATCCGGACCATTCTATGTTGTCCTGCCGACTTCAGTGGGATTAATTCCATGCTGATGCTTTGCAAAAATCTGTGTATAGCAAAGAAACCTTTGAAAAAGAATATTGAGTGCTCTAAGTATGCGTGAAATGTTGCCCATCGCGTCCTCCCTACTCCTACCACTTCAGTACCGCACAGCAGAGTTTTTCAAATTCCGCCCGAGCACGTACGAAATCCAAACGCAAAGGAAAGAAAACCCAGCTCCCCGATTTTTCGGGAAGAGCCCCTGCGCCGTTTCCAGGCCGCGTGGGTCACGTGGGCGCGCCGCCGCCAATCGGGGCGCGCCGGGAGCGCTCGCGAGGCTTTCGGTCTCCATGGCAACGGCCGGGCCGCAGCCGTGCGGGCGGCCGCCATGGTGAGTAGCGGGACCCCCGCGGTCCTTGTCCATCCCGGGATCCCAGCGGGCGGCGGGGCGGCCCGTCGTCGTGCGGGAGCCGCTCGTGAGGGCTGCGTCTGCCCTCCTGGGCGTCCGTGACATCCCTGCGGAGACTCCTGGGGCTTGGGGTTTTTGCGGGATGGGTTGTCCCGGTGGCTTAATTCCGTAGTGGCGTGGCTTACTTGGAGATCACGAGTGGCCTGTGCTTATGTGTTTATTTACCAGTTTAATTTCTTTTCTGTCTGTAATGAATAGAAGCTTTTCACCTAACACTCCCGCCCACCCCCCGGAGAAACAAATAGAACTTTAATTTAGCTTTCCATATGATCCCTCACTTGCAAGTTGCGGGACTTTGTGAGTGACAATCCGTCTTGCAGCAACGCTGAGACAGCTGGTTTTATTTACTGCTGTTCCTGCTTTCCCCAGCTGCCTTTAATTCCCGGGCAGTCGAGATCTGTGCCCAGATTATTGATTGCTCATCCAGGTGTCCCAGTATTGCTTTGTCGCTGGAGCTTCCCTGCACGGGTGGACTGACAAGGACAAGGTGATCCGATTAAGTGTCCTGTGTGAGTTGCTACGTTGCTGTCCCTCCCCAACACCAGCCGTACTAACCGAGAGCAGAGGAGTAAAAGTAATGGGCTCGCCTTTGGTTGCAGCTCTCCAGCGACTCTGAGGATAAGCTGCATTTGTGCCCTGTGCTACCTGCATGAGCAGTGGTGGTTCTCTTGTAGTTGGCCATGCCAACAGGCCTTCTTTTGAAACAGAGGCAGCAGTTTGAGATCTAGCTTCCTTCTTAATTTGCCCTGGGAATATTTGTTTCTGGGCAATAGGCCATCGAGAAATAAATTCGGGTTATCACTTAAGATAAAGATTTTCTGTATCAAAAGCAGTGGTCATGTGCAGTGATTTGATTCCCCTCTCTGCTCTGCTCTCATGGGACACCTCCTGGAGTACTACATACAGTTCTGGTGCCTCCAACATAAGAAGGACATGGAACTGTTGGAGCAAATCCATAGAAGGGCCACGAAGTTGATAAAGGGACTAGAGCACCTCTCCTATGAAGACAAGCTGAGAAAGTTGGGACTGTTCAGCCTAGAGAGGAGAAGGTTGTGTGGAGACCTCATGGCAACCTTCCAGTGTCGGAAGGGGGCCCACAGGGAAGCCAGAGAGGAGCTCTTTGTTGGGAAGTGTAGTGATAGGACAAGGAGTAATGGCTTCAAACTGACAGAGAATAGGTTTGTATTAGATATTAGGAAGAAATTCTTTCCTTTGAGTGTGGTGAGGCACTGGAACAGGTTGCCCAGAGAAGCTGTGGATGCCCCATGCCTGGCAGTGTTCAAGGCCGAACTGAATGGGGCTTTGGGGAACCTGGTCTAGTGGAAGGTGTCCCTGGGGACAGTGGAGGGGAGGGGAGTTGGATATAGGTGATCTTTAAGGTCCCTCCCAACCCAGACATTCTATGATTCTGTGATTATATGAGAAGTCTCAAGATTTTACATAAAAAGTAACAAAGAAATGTAACATTTTCTTCCTCTTTTTTTTTTTTTTTCTGTTAATACAACATTCAGGTACAACATACATATGTACGTGTAATATAAAGACAGGTTTATCCAAGAGCTTCTTTTCTCCTACAGTCCTGGTTCTGAGCCTCTGATTACCTCTGTCTCTGGTTTTGTGTGACTTTTTTGAGGCTACTAGTCACTTGAGCCCTTACTTCCAAGTCGTGGTGCTTTTAAAGGGAGAGCACTTAAGTGAGGTATATCAAGATTACATGTAACAAAATACAGTGGGTTTTTTTTTTACCTTGTGAAAGCAAGCACTAGTCAGAAGGCAAGTATTCACAATACTCATGCTCTTTTTTGCTTAGTGTATACTTGTGTTTGTGCTTATTTCCTCATGCACAGGCAGAGCTGGGCCTTAATGAGCACCACCAGAACGAAGTGATCAGCTACATGCGCTTCGCTCGGTTCAAGCGTGGCCTGTGTCTCAAAACAGTGGATTCATGTTTTCAGGACCTGAAGGACAGCAGGTACTGTGTGGGCTGGCTCTGAGCGAGAATAAAGCAAAATATGCTGGCAGCAGTGGTGGGTTGAATACTTTATGGGGCAACTTTTCTGTGTTTGTATTTGTATATTCTTACTGGACAAGGACCAAAATTTTCCAGAAATTACAAGTCAAGTGCTTTTCAAACTAAGTTGTTCAAATTCTTAGGAATTAACATAGATATTAACATGCTTTATATCGTGCTTCAGCTATCTAAATTTGATGCAAGACTGTAGCTGAATTAATATTTGTGATGGTAATGATTTAAAGAGAAAATTCAAGTACAATAACCGATTACTAGTGATAATGAATTAGCTGCAATCATCTAATAACTACTGAGGGTGGATGTTTTTAGACGGATATTGCGTTATATGAGTGGTACCTGTGTAGTGAGATCTCATAACTGTGCAAAATTGTTGCCTTTATCATACATGGCTCATCTTGACTGCTCTATTTAGACTTGTTGAAGAGACCTTCACAGTTGATGAGGTGATAGACATGCTGGATGGACTGCAGAGTGTCGTACACAGTGAAGTGGAGTCAGAGCTCATAAATACAACTTACACCAACGTTTTACTTCTGCGGCAGCTCTTTTCACAGGCTGAGAAGTGGTACCTTAAGTTACAGACAGACGTCTCTGACTTGGAGAATCGGTAACATCCACTGGACTATACAGAGTGCCTTTCCATAATAAGAAAACTTCAGTGTTAACTATTTGCATTCTTTTCCTAACCAGTGAAACATATTCTTTATCTGTTGTATCAATGATAGGTTAATTTTCAGTCTTCCATCTATGAAGTAGCAAGATACAAAAATAATTTCAAACTTGTCAGCAAGATGTTTTTATTGTTAATATTCTACTTGAATTAATCAGTTAAGGGCAGGTGATTGGATTTGAATAAAAAGCTTTTGTCTGGTTAGATTTTAATCAAGGATGAATCAAGAATCTTACAGTTCTAATGCATATACCATACCATTGCATGACAGTATCTGTTGTATTTGCATAGGACTTCGTTCTGTACTTCTAACAAGAATCTTACATGCAATAAAAAAAAGAAGCATAGCATCAGCCTGGTAAAACATGTTTCATAGCATCGCTCTTACTAAATGAATGCCTCCCTTTGTTTTTCTTTAGTAAACAAATGCCTCTTTATTTTTCTTTTCAAGAGAATTGTTGGAACAGGTTGCTGAGTTTGAAAAGTCAGAATTTACATCTTCAAACAAAAAGGTAGAGTTTTGTCTTAATCAAATAATAATCAAATGTCATGTGTAGCTGTGACAGCTGTTTAAATGCCTAGTACTGACTTTGTGCTTAAGAGAGTAAAACAAAACCAAAACACCACCCTTTTTTCAAAACAGTCTTTGAAAGTCTCCAAAAAGTCACATTTTGCAGTTCAGCACCAGGGCTCACTCTGAATGGCCTTGGCTATTTCCAGAGTGCAGGTTCTGCACACCTGGCACATGCCTTATATACTTCATCCCAAGGTCAGCCAGGCCAGGGAGGTGTTGAAGTATCTGCTCCTGGGTTCCCTTTCCCTGGCAGCTGGAGTAAGACTGGGACATTCACTTGTCCCCTCCTGGAGTCATAGCTGAAAAGATTGCACAGTACAGATATCACTTTAGCTTACCTTGCAGGATTATGGCTGGTTTGTAGTGTAAAGGTACATTTAGTTAATTTTTTTTTTAATACTTAATACTTTTAATACTTAACAGGAGAAAATTTGTAGCTTTGTCAATATTTTTTGACTCTTATAATCACTCAAGTATTGTTTCTGTTTTCCTTATTCCTTTGTCTTTTGGTTGCTGCAGCATTGTGAAATCAAGTTTGCAATCCTCTTATGTCTCTGTGCAGTATTTTTGTTTAACTTCAGCTCAAAGTGAAGTATATGACTTAGGGACCAAGGAACCAGTAAAAAATGAAATAAAAGGTCATGCATTTGCCTTACAAAAGAAAGCTGAATTGACTGTCAGTAATTATTTTAAAGACTAAAGGAGTACTTTCTTCTTCCAAGAAATCTGTATAATTGAATTTTTCCACCTTTATTACTTGTTCAGCCCACTGCAGATCCTGTTAAACCAAAACTGGCTCCATTAAATGAAGGTGGGTCAGAGCTGCTAAACAAGGTAAGAACTTGTCTGTTAATGCAGTTGTAGTCAATGATCATTCTGCTTTATGCAACTGAGCTGAATAGCTGTCCAGTAATATTTGTATAATGTGTCTGCCACTATATAAACCTCATGGTAGTATACTCCAGCATGTAAAGGAAAATGCTAGTGAGTTAATAAATATTGTAAAGCAGCTGACATTTATTGTGCAGTTATGGTCTCTAACATGTATTGCAGTACTCACCCTTCTTTTGCAAAGACATTTTGCCCTTTGTAATTATTTATTTTTCCATTTAATTGAGTAAATTAGTAAAGTAGTACCATGGAGCTGGCTGGCTTTTCAACAAGCAAGTAAATTAAAATATGTAGCTGGCTGAAATGATTAGGTTATTGAATATTTTCAGTATCACTTAAGTCAATCTTATTGCATCCAGTCTTTTTTTTTTTTTTCAAGTTGATTAAATTGTCCTGAAGAAACAGGCACTTAAAGAATTTGGGATTTACTGTTTTTGAAAATGTCTGATTTCTCACTTTATAAATTGTTATTTCCTGTGACATGGAACATCATATCAAGTAACCTGATACTTGTCTCTTTTGAACAGGAATTGTGAATAAATTCTTTGTTGATTGAAAATACAAGTTATGAGCAGTAATGAAATTTACATCTCTGAACGTGCAATTTATAGTCATGAGTCTTGATACTGACAAAATGCTGAGCTCAATTCAGTAAGGATGTGCCAAACTTAAGTGAACAGTCCTATATGTTAGAGTAGAATTGGAGATTTAAATTGCTTGCTGACTGAGGCAGAAAACACAATAAATAAATGAATTACAGATTTCCTATGAAGGCCATTTCTATAAGCATTTAAGATCTTGTTTGCTTTCCTAAGCTATGAAGTGTGTTTTCTTCCCCTGGAAAGTTCAGAATAGCACAGGAGTGTTCACAAACCTTTTCTTGTTCATTAACCCAAAGACAGTCGCTCATCTCCAAGAAGAAAACGAGAAATTGAAGACCAGGCTCAAGACCATAGAAACACAGGTAAATTCCCTGTAAGCTGTGGATACTTAATGCTGTTTGCATATTTAAAAAAAGCTAAATAAGAATCCCATGGTTATTATTTTTACGTTTTCAATTCAAATATGTTTATGAGGTTTTACGTTTTGAATGTATCGCAGGCTACAGCTGCCCTAGATGAGAAGTCCAAGCTGGAGAAGTCACTGAGGGATTTACAGATGATCCAAGGAGATCAGAAGGTAAATATAATTAAGGTATCATCCCACCTTTAACACAGCTGTTGCCAATCCATCCAAAATGTTGGTCTGTATGGTGTGTTTCTTTTTTGGCAAGTGCAATAGTTGAAGTTAGTATAGTCATGTTGCTGCAGCTGTTGTGTGCTCCTGGGCTGTCAATGAGCAGGTAATCTGTAACATTAGTTGGTGTTATAACATGTGTTTGTGTCACATAGACACAAGTTATTGTCATAAAGTGTTATTCCAGGTACTGTCAGGAAATAATATTCCAGAATTCATATTCTGAGGGCTGGTATTTGTATTAACAGATGGAAATTTCTGTCTGTTTGTTTCTTAATGTTTACTAATGAAAGAATGTCTAACCTGTTTTTTTAGCAACAATTTAAACACTACCTTTTCAAGCATTTCCCACACCTGGTGTTGATAAGGACAAGCAAACTTGCTGCTTATTTGATTTTATATAGTTCTACCCATATCAGCATACTGTTAAAAATGGCTCATAGTTTATTTTTACTGCTTGAGGTTCTTAATCTTATTTATAAATGAGGATTCAAACATGGTGAATTGCTGCTCCAGAAAAAAAAGATAAGAAGTCTCAAGTCATGTCAACACAGATAAATCTGTTCAGATCACCTTAGTATTTTTTCAAATTTGTACCTTTATTTTGTCAATGATTAGAATTCTCTAAATTTTATTTGTGTGTGATTGTTTCTTGAATTTAAAACAGTTGTGTTCAGACTTTGAACAAAATTATTACACTTTAATCCCATTATTTTGAGAAATTGACTTAAAAATTCCTTCAGTATTTACAGATTTTTAGTGAAGTTCAATATAATAAAACATTTCTATTTTGAGTTTCATATTTTAATCATGATTTCTTTTTATTTTGCTTTCTAACTGGTTTATGGTATGTACTTGGCTTTCTCAATATGTTATAAGTTTACATAGTACCTTTCAAAGTCTGTATTCAGTAAATTAATAGGGAACTTGATTTATCAGTCATGGCAAGTATTTTCTTTCTCTGTTTTGTTAAGCCTTAAATTATTAAAGGTTTAAAATATTATAGGGGTGTATTAAATCCTGGATAATACTGTTTGTAGTTCTGAAAGATTGGAACCAAATCTCATCCTGCTTTTCTGGTTAAACATGAGTTGGCATCAGTGTCAGGGCTGCTGAGTGTCTTCAGCTTTCATGTCCTAATTTGCTCTCTGTCGCTTTCTACTCCAGCTCTTACATTTTCTATTTGCAGGCATACATATGTTATTGAAACTAGCTGGTAGATACAGTGCTGAAATGTACTGCTTGATTTATTGTGTATTGATGTATTAGTGGTTTGGAGAAAATATAGAATTATATGTGGTTTCACTCTGTAGATTTTTTTAGGATGGGTGTCAGTAAAACCCAGTTGCTCATAAAGCAGTAGTTTTCAAACTCTTTGGGCAAATAAATGACTGCCAAACCACAATGGTTCTTAAGGACCAGCTCAGCAGATTGATTGTTTTTTTATTAGTAGTTAATAGATGGCTTCACACACAAAGTGCGAGTCACAGTTTGTGAGCAACTTAAGGATTTTGAATATTTGCAAAACTGACTTATGTCTTGGTTTAGAAAAAAAAGTAACTGTTCTGATCTGAACATACAAAATATAGTGCTTTTCAGCATCGCAGCCTTGGTTTCTGTCTCAAAATTCAAAATTAGCTCTTCTTTTGTACAGGTACTATTGTCAAGTGGTTTCCTATTCTCAAATCTTGCCTCCTACAGAGAAAAAAGAACGGAGCTTCCTTAGTTTTAGATTTTTGTCCTTTTTAAGTTGCTGCTGGTTCAGCCTCATCCTGAGTCATAATACGTTTGAGTTTGAAGTTGAGCTTTCAAACCTGAGAGGGTTTTGTGTGTGTTTGGGTTTTGTTTTGTTTTGTTTTAATGAAAATTCGTGGAACAGTTACATGACTGTAATGTTTTGTGATCCAGAACTGAAATCCAGAAGAGTTTGAGTTGTTTCTTCTCACAAGGAGATAGGAAAGTTGCTTCACAAGCAACTGTGGAGCCTCTTTGTGTAAGACATCTGGGAACAGATGCTGGTACCTGAGTTGAGAACATGAGCCTTAGCACTTTCAGCCTTTCCTGCCTTTAATACACCAATGGCTTTTGAAATGCTTCAAAAATACATTGTAGCATAGACATGCAGATCTGAAATGGTAATTTGCTATTTCTGTACAGTAAATAACTTCTTGTGATATGCTTCATCCTGTGGCTTCACCTAATTCCTGAAGAAGTAAAGCCCAAGAACTTGAAATCTGAACTTGGCAGAGAAGATATTCCAGCCACCTTTAAAATGCATTTATTAACAATTTTTCAAAGAGGAAATCAGTCATTGCTTTGAGGTGTTTTTAGTTAAAGCACTTCTAATTCAGGCTTTACAGGAATAATGTGAACATATTTATTAAAAATTAGGATGTACCTACTTTGTATAGAATTTTGTACTTGAAATTTTAAATATTTCTTCTCTTGCATTTGACATGTTTTAACTATTTGTTATATTGAAGACTAATGCAAACCAGGATATCACTGAACTGGAGAATAAAGTGGCAGCTTTGAAATGCCAGTTTGAGAAGACTTTGAATGACACTACTGCAAACCAAAAATTCTTGGAGAAGGACTTGGTGACTACAAAGCATGACTTACTTAGGGTTCAGGATCAGCTAGCCACAGCTGAAAAGGTTAGCATTTTTTGGGTATGTAAAGATGACATCCTTACTTACATTTTAACTGATTAGTAATTTAACAAGTACACACCACAGGATGCAGAGTTTACCAGGTCACAGTTTTGCCTGTGTATTTTTGTTATTTTAGTGGAAAAGCAAGTATACTAAAATAGCAAAACCACATCTAGCTGCATAATTATAACTGGATAAATACTTAAAAATTGCCCGTGTCTACATAGAAATTTTTAAATGAAAAATCTATTTCCAGCCTTCAGAAGACTTGTAGCCTGATTTTGTTAGAAAATAAAGTTTGTGTTTCTCTGTCTGGCCCAGTAATCTCATTTGAATTTACTAATTGACTTCATCTAAATTTGAGTAAGTTACACAAACTACTATTCTGAAAGTTGAGGAGAAAAAACAAGTAGTTTTTATTTAAAAATATTTTAGTCTGGTCTTCATAATACGTCAATAAGATATTGATGTTGTTATTACGTAGGAACTGGAGAAGAAATTTCAGCAAACAGCTGCCTATCGCAACATGAAAGAGATTCTGACTAAGAAGAATGAGCAGATAAAGGACCTGCGTAGAAGGCTGTCCAAGTGAGTGGTGCTGTCCTGTCTGTGCAAACAGGGTCCTCCTTCTGGGCCCATGTTCTGCTCCCAGCTTGTCTTTATAAATGTGAATCTGTCTCTAAAACAGTCTGTACATTTTCCCTTTAAAAGAATTTCTAGAAGGCCATTCCCTGATTTTTGACAAGGTTTTAGTGGGTGTTAGGTGAGTAAGACTGATGTGTGCAACAACAGATACCATGTAGCAAGTAATGAGAGAATTTAGTGTAGAGACTGTACAGGATGTTCAGGGGTGTGGTAGATAAGGCCTCAGGTGCTACACACAGAGATACAGATGGGAGAGATGCTTTGACAATTGTTTGGATTTGTGGGTAGGTCATGCCTTCATTCTACTATTTGATAAACTAGCCAGTTTTAAAATGAGAAAATAGTCTGAAAAGTGTGTGCATGTCAGCTCTGAGTCATGCAGTGAACCTTGACAGAAATGTGTCACTGTTGAGTGTGATTTATTACTTGTGTTTCATTTTTTCTTAAGAGACAAAATATCTCTGGGGTATTTTCTACTCTTGTTTTAATGATTTTTCTACTTCTTGTTTTTAATTCTCAGATATGAGTCAGAGGACTAAAATACCAAAAAACATCTGATCTATTGGAAGCTGCCATGGAAAGAAAATGTAGACTGGTATTATATTTCAATAATTTTTGTTTTAAATGGTATATTTTTTGCTTCTAATGCTTAAAATAGCTATTAATACTAATTACACAATGAAACTCCTACCTTATGCCCTTGTAAACCTACAATTTACAGGTGTTAGTTTCTGCAGTCATGTTTTCAGTTGTTAGCCATAAACATTCCTTGAGAAATAGCAAACAGGATCTTGTTGAAGAACTGAGGACATTCCCTACAAAGAAAGGAGTTTATTTTTGTTAAGAAAAGAAAAAAAAAGAAAAAAAAATCCATTAGGGTTTTTGATGTCTCTGAGGTGGAAACTCCAGTTGTTACTTTGTGTAGCTAATGTAGTTATGAAGTAGCATTTTATGCAAAAAATACATCAGTGAAAGTAAAAAATAGGAGGAAAAGAAACACTTTGATTCTGTAATGTTATTTCACTGGACATGTCATACCTCAGCAAAATGTGGTCAGTAGAATTTTTCTAGAGGGTGTTGATTATCTAGTGAGGTAAATATGCTTTATAGCCAAAGTGCTGAGCCCTTTCAAATAAAGCCACTAATTGAAGTTATTTTTTTTCACTTGAATTCATCTGAAATAAATTTTAACACCAGAAGACAGATTCAGATTTTGCCAGTATTCTTAACATTAAGATGATAATCTGAGAATGCATAGGGAAGTTAATGGAGAAACTTTTTTGGGAAATAAGTTATTTTAGATGTTTTCGTCTCCTTTCTTAATGCAACCTTGCCAGAAAACAGATTACTTCTATCAAGTCTTCTACTTGTAATCCTCTGCCTGGCATTTATTTGCCAGCCTCTTAATACTGCTTGTTCATCTGTCCCTGTTCATATGTATGTTGTATATTACTCCAAATAAAACTATTCTGTTTTCAAACATTTAATCTTTAAGGAGCTGGGGTTTTTAATAGGAATGTTTCGTACAGCTATTTTTTTAATATCTGTAGAAATGGGTGGCAGATCAGTAAAGAATCTTGCCAGAAATGAGAACACAGAAATTACAGATTCATGCTCAAAGCTAAACTACATCAAACAGCTGTAAAACAGTGGCAAAGCTGGGAAGGTGCTGGAGTGGTTGTGTTACAGAAACTGACATTTAACAGTGCTTGTCTCAGCAGTTGCTTGAACTGAAATGGGTCATTTTTCCTTATTCCATGTCAAACAAACAAGGCTGTTAAAATTGCTTAAGTAAGACTGCCCCAGTCAAATCTGCCATACACTTGCAGTCCAAGTTCCCTTGTTTTCTGTAAATTTAAGTTCTTGTGTTGTCTATAAGTTCTCCTGTCCTTTTCCCCACACTGGTTAAGCAAGATTGGTTTGGGATAAAGTTCTGTGTCTGTAGTATATTTTTGCTGTAGCACAATAGTAGGGCATTATGAGGTGATAAACTCCTCATGCAGTGAAGGAGTACATTGCCCCTTGTACAGTCACTAAAGGTTAAGTTCTAAATAGGGATGTACCAAAGAGCTTTCTGGCCTGTGTTTGCTCAGAGCAACAGGAATATTTCTCTGAGTGAATATTGTGGGGTTTTTTCCTCTGTAGTAACACCCATTTTTTTCAAAAATAGCAGGTAAAGGGTGATGAAAGACAGATTTCTCTGCTGGTTTTCTTTTCTGATAAATCTTTGACTGGTGATTTAGCTAGAATATTGACTCTGTGGTAGGCCTTCATTATCTGCTTAGAAACCATCTCAACAAGAAAGTACACTGTCATCTCCAGTGTTGACCTCTAGGTCTCAGTGAAATAAGTTGGCTGTAGACAAGCATTGTTACAGACCCTGATATCTCCTCAGACGAGTAAGGCAGATCTTGTAGAGAACTGTGCAGTGTGAAATTGGAACACTGACTTTGATTTCCTGCCGTGCAGATTCCTGTTTAGAGAGTATGAGATCACTGTGGTGCTCACATTGCATTGTGTTGCAGAAAGGCTAATTAAAGGTCTTGTGTGGAGCTCTTGAAAAATACATCATCTTTGACAGATGATGTTCCTGTCAAAGAAAACCTGGAGGATTATACAGTAGCAATTCTCTTTTTGTTGAGATAAGTACAGTATTTTGAAGATGGAGATGACATCTGAATCTCTGCTGACAGTGTCTGATGTTTCTAAAACTTTGCCTCCTTCCCTGAGGTGGAAATTCTAACACTGCTTTTACCAGCCTTTGTTCCTTGTACTGCTCAAGTAGACATCATCCATTTCTTCCACTTCAGTTTTTAATTCCTTAGTTATGCCTGAAGGGACTGTTTAAAAGAAAATTTCTCTCTAACTGCCTGGTCTGCAGGAATCAAATCTCTTTCAGGCTGGTTTGGGTTTTGTTTTTGGTTTTTGTTTTTTTTTTGCTTGCAGATTGAAGAATATTTTCTATGGGAATGAAATCTAGGCAGCTCAGCTTTGCTGGTATTGACTCTGACAGCCAAGAAACAACCCTGTCCTGTAACAGTGACTTCAGCCCAGCCATTGGTCATTAATAAACGAGCCAGTATTGCTGCATGCTGCCATCTTCAAAGGCCATATAATACCTGATGATCTTTAACTGTTCATAAAGTACTCATTAATCTGTTTTTCCCTCTTGGATAATAGCCATTTTTTAAAATGTCCTAAGATGAATACTAATATATATTGACACTTAATCTGCAAGTGCACCTCTTCATTTGGTAGACTAATGTTAAGGACAGCTGCTATTTGGACATTTCCTACATATCTTACCTTTGGGAAATGCAGTCATCTGCCAGGAACTTAGGTTTCAATCCAGCCAAAATGTTGATAAGATTCCTTAGTTTGATTTCCCTTTTCTGGCATTGTCAAGGATAACTCCTGGCTTCTGTGTGAAACCAAATGCTGTCAGACTACGGTGAAGTGACTCTTTGTGCCTCAGGAAGCAAATGTGAATCATCTTGTGGTGTCAGGTGGCCAAATGGATCAAGCTTAAAAATTTTGGTCTGTTCTGGGAGGACGTGCCTTCTAAAATGCATTAAAAACAATGTAATTTGAAAGTAAGTTTTTGTGTGAGCAGGTAAAAATTGATACGGAAATTATCATTGTAACTGACTTTGAGCAGAGAATGTGCCCAGGGAGTTACCCTGTGACTGCTAATTTTTAACAGTGTCCCAGTGAAAGCATTGGCCCAGGATTCCTGCCCTGATGTGGGTGCCTACAGATGTGCCCTCCTTATCAGAGGGCACAGACTTATCAGACTCCTTATCAGAGTCTCCTTTCAGACATATCCTGAAACATTAGGCAGCCTCTTTGGGGTCAACTCTTCTCCAAATAAAGGTGTGTGGGTACATGTCATTCTGTTTCAGCAGTCTTAATATCTAGAGACTTTTGTTCATTAATTATTTTTGATTATTATTTTTAGGAACCTGGTAATGTAGTGTCTTGCAGTGTCTGTGGTAAGCCATGGTGATGCTGCATGGTTGGTGCAGGACTCTGGCAGGGCAGCTCATGACCTGACAGCTGCTGGTGGACAAAATATCTACCTGGAGACCTCCCCACATGGCAGGCAAGCTTTGACAGAGAGAAGGCATGAAATGGCAGGGGACAAGCAGGAGAACTGACTGAATAGGCCAGCTGTCTTTTTTATTTTAGTGAGGTGCCAGTTTGTGGCTTTGTTTTTCACAGGCCAGTTTTGAGGTCTGGGTGAATTAGGTGCAATTCTATGAATTAGAACTGCCATGAGTTCCCTAGAAGATCTCAGTTGGAAGATGGATAGAGCTGTGGTGCTAAAGGAAAGCAAGGAAAATAGACCCTTCTCAGGGACACTTTTCTTGGAAGGCTGAGGTAATGTGAAACAGTTTTAAAGATAATGAAGAGGCTGGGTATGACTTCAGGGTACAGACTTTAAGGGCATCATTTACAGTTTGGAACTAAGCAACAAGTAGTAGTGATAAACTGGAAGGAATAATTGCAATCCTAGTAACTGCTTAGAGTGTGCAATCTCCAGTTATACATAGAGAAATTGCCCAACAGTTGTCATGGCCTACAAGTTTTCAAAGATGTGGAAACCCAGATGGATTCTTTCTCCTAAAGTAAGGAAACATGAAGCTTAGAGTAGCAACTGTGAACAGTGAATGCCAACAGAAAAACCGTATGTGGAAGCTGCCATGTGCTTGGCTGTGTATCTGCTTCCCTTGACAGCGTCAGTACACATTTGCAGAGGCTTTAGAGACTCTTGCATTGCTTCCCTTTGATAATCGTGTGATATGCTCCCAGACACTATGTTTCCATTTGGAGGTGAGTCCCTCCCGGAAGGCAGATCCTAAACGCCAGAGCTGCTGACTCTTTATTCCCCTTCCATAGATCTGGCTCTTCAAAGAAGGCCCAGAGGGTTTATTTTTAAATCTTAGGGCTATAGTGCTACATGTTGGAGGTATTAAAATAAGGCCCAGGCTACATGGTACAATTCCTTCCTCCCTTGTTTCTCCCTTGTCTTTCGACAAGGCTTCTCTCATGCCCTCAAATCAGTCTCTAACATGTTGCTAGGACCTCAAACTCCCTTTTTTTGTCTTCATTTTGGGTAGCTGGGAGAGGCACTTGGTATCTTACTGTACTGGCATCAAGAGACACAAGCCCAGGATTTTTGGTTTGCACTTTGTATAAGTACTTGCAGTTTTGCTTCAGTGAGAAATGAGATTCTCTGCTTTGTTTATCAGCTTCTGACTACATGTACATAGGGCAGTTCTCATCTGCAGGCATCAGTCTCTGGTCTGCTGTGGAGATGAACTCTTGCCCTTCTCAACCACTCGCCCAAGCTTCTCATCTCAAATTTGTTAGGTATTGGGGGAAAAATTAATTCTAATCTTCCTTTAACATGAGCAGTAAAATGATCAAAAGTTCTTGCATATATGTATTAGGGGCTTGTCTTTGTCCTTGAAGATAAAGCCCAAGTCCTCTCCCAGCCCAAATGAAGAAATATCAAAGGAGATAGAATCTTGAACAGCATCAGAAATAGCATATTGATTATCTGAGGTGTGTATGGAAAGTCTCACAGCAAGAAAGTTCCTGAGTATTGACTGTTTAAATACCTTTAAATGTATTTGAAGCCTGTCTCTCAAGGAGCCACTAGAAGACAGGCACGCTGCTGGCTGCCTATGTGCATGACCACCTTTAAAAAACTTAGTAGTTTGTGATCTGAGTCTTTGATGAGGATGACATTTGTGAGAGACACAAGGATTCATCTCATTCCATCTGAACTTCCTGATCTGGCCTGACCCGAGATGAGGACACCACACCAATCTTCTCCAGTTCATTAGTAAACTAGTTTGAAATGTAATGGGAAGGAGGTACAGAGGCAAGGAAATCTTTAACTTGATGATGCTCATCAGTAGGAATACTCCATTCACACAGAAGCATCCCAAGTGCTAGTGATGTGCTATTTTTTAAGGCTGTCCTGTCAGTAAGTTATTTAATGCTGTAAGCTATTTATAAACATCATTTATAATAAATCCCACTGGCAGTGACAGGCATTTAACTTTTTAATAATTTGCAAAAGCTTTCAGGATGTGGGACAGCTAACATATCTGTAGCTTCTCAGTGCGTGTCTTTCAGTTTTAATAGCTTATGGGTCTAAAATTACCTTGGATTTTTCCTTCCAGCAGAATTCAGGGTTATACCCATGAGACATATTTCCAGGGCTAGCTGGCATGTTGCAATTCTGTGGGCAAGACAGGAACTGCAAGGGTATTGCAGAAATGCCATGAGCTCCCTCAAAACTGTGCTCTGGAAGGCTTTGGCAAACCCTGATGTGTTCCAATGTCAACCTTGATTTCTAGCACCACTAAAACACATCACAAAGAATGGATTCACTTACAGGAGATACATAAACCTCTTCTAGCACACAGAAAAGTGGCTTCCCACTCTGTGACTTTGCTACTACGGATCAGCAAGTCACGGATCAGAGTGGTTCTGCTGGGCTCAGCAGCACTGCCCAACACACTCTGCAGTTTGGGCTCATGTCCAAGGGCCCCATGGCAGGGGTTCTTGCCTGTACCCACAGCTGGATGGCTCAGCCAGTGCCTGACCCAGTGCCTGATGGGATGCTGGAGCAGCACACACAGTGCTGGCAGGGAGCAAATTCCTGGCACTGGAGGAATGAGACTGACAGCAGTTGAGTGAGTCTTGCTCATAAAATGGTCCTGAAGGGTGCCCTGGAAAAAACACATTCAAACAGAGGAAGGAAGCTGAGTCCTTGGGGTTGTTCAACCCCTTTTGATTGCTGCAGAAGCTGCTGGCAGCCCCCTCACTAGGAGACCTGTCTGAAGTGATTGAGTTCAAAGAGTACCTTGGCAGAGGCCCAAACACGCAGGGTTCATGTTCAGACCTGGCACCTCAGTGTGTCTTTGGATGACCCGAAGGCCTTGTAGTTCCTTCTGCCTCCACAATGGGCCACAGACACCTTTTCCCAGTGGCCTTTGCATATATTTGGTCCAGGCTGCTTGAAAGTATCTTAAAACAGCAGTCCCTCAGAAAAGTCCATCTGCAGCAGTGGGATTTGAGCATGAAGGTAAGTGAAAACAAACGGCTATTTCACACTGTCACATACATGCAGAGTGTGTAGAGGGAGGGTTGTATTCCTGGAGGGTGGAATTTGAGTGTTGTACTGGAGTGTGCAGTGGGTTGGGGATCTGTGTGGCTGGTAGGGACTGTCTCAAGTCCACTTTTGGAACTGGGCAGTGTGCGGGCTGGTTGGGGTGAGCACAGGGTCACAAGTGATGAGTTGTCTGAGGACCCATTTATTCCTGACATCACTTGCTCTAAAAGTCAGCTCTTGACAGTCACTAAAGCCAGTCCTAATGGTGTGGGAACCCCTTCTCTGTGCTATCAAATTCAAGTTGGTGCCTCATGCACATGAATGCCAGTCCTAGGGCAGGGAGCCCTGTGGGGAAGGAGTGCCCCATTTCCAAAACCAAACTGCAGCCCTAGTGTTACTTCCTCACACTGTCGAGTCGGCATGTGAGTCAATAAAAATCCCTCAGCTCACATCCTTCCCAGAAATGCCAGTCAAAACCCAAGCAGCTATTTACCCAAAGTACCAATTTTATAGTTCTCTGTGTGTCTATAATCTATTTACCAGCATTCCTACTTCAGTATGTGCCTGTTAATAAGATTAGTAATTAAAAAGCTTGATAGGAATTGGCAAGCGTAGCTCCTCCGCCTTTCCCTCCCCTCCTAGCCGGACTGGCGTGGAGTGTGAGGCAGGGTTGGCAGAGTACCTGAGGGAGTGAAGGCAGGAAGGCTCTGCTGAAACCTCTGCCTGCAAGTAGGCAATGGAGAAATCCCGACCGCTATGGGACAATCCCCTGCAGTTTGTTTTCGCCTGCATTTCCTATGCTGTGGGGCTGGGAAATGTGTGGAGATTTCCCTACTTATGTCAGATGTACGGAGGAGGTAAGTGTGGTTTATGTTTCTTGCTTCCCTCGAGGACGAGTGTGGAAAGCTTTAAGTCCAAAAGTGTGTTGTCCGTGCTAATGCCCTGTCCACCCAGCAGGGTCCATGGTAAAGTAGGAGGTCTGGCTTTGTTGGTGTGCAATCTGTTTTATTGCAGCTTTGTTTTATGTATTCTTTAGCATTAGGCTTTCACCCGACAGCTGCCCCAACACAGTGACACTTGTTTCCTAGAAGTGCAGTGAAGCTGGGGGAAGTCCCATGTTTACTACAAGGATGGAGGGAAAGTGGGAGATACGGGTCCACATGGTATTAAATATTATTTTTTGCCTGTTGAACTGCTTTGAAGTCATCAGAAACTAGTTCAGTTCCTTGTATGTTCACATATGTGGACTTGGAACATATTGAGAAGGGGAGTTGCTTATGCTGACACAATTTAAGGGTCAGCTGTATCATTTCAATTTTCTGTCATAGATGTTTTGTCTTTTATACAAAGCCTAACTTTAGGAGATGAAAACTTGGCTGGAAATCTGTCTTGAAGTTGGCTGAAATGCCTTAATCAACAGGAGTTCCACAGCTAAAGCTTCCCAAGAACCTTTGAAAGTAGGGATAAATCGATTTGGGCTCAAAAAAATAAAAAAGCTCTTCAAAAGTTTATCCTTCTCCTGGGTCCACACAGAAGAAAGATGATGTCTGTATCATATACCAGCTGCAGATTTCCTCCTTAGAAATCAAAAGTCAGTTAATTAGATTAATTAAAGACCAACACTAATAATCTTCTTCAATATACATCTACCACTGTTATGAAGAATCCTTATAAAGAGCCTCTTTAGAAAACACCACAGTTTTATATTGCTTCTCACAGCATCTGATACCATAGTGTTGGACCCATCTCAGCCTTGCAGTAATGGACATGATGAGTATCTGCCTCATCTGCTTCTGGTCTGCTTCTGTCTTTTCTTCCTTTCAGGAAGAAACATACTGACATATTTAAGTGCTTTTTGCTTCTTTTATGCATGTTTTGTTGGCTTGTAGCTTACTTCTAAATGCATATGTGGCAGTAGGGGTTGGTTCATGCTGGTTTTGAAAAGCCAGCTCAGCCCTGAGACTGCATCAGAGCTGCCCTGTGGGATCAAGTCAGAAAAATCCAGGTAATACAGTGGTTGAAGTTACCGTGGTAGATAGATGCTGCAGTGGCTGAAGCTTTTTTAGGTGGTTCAGATAGCAGAAATGATGGCTGTGCTGTAATTCCCCTTGTATTCCTCTGCACATACCACGTGTAGGGTAGAGACTTCATGTCTGACACTGAAGTCTGTCACGAAGATTGGAATGCAAGTGTTTCTGTCTGCAATTAAACTGCACGTGATTAGTTGGGAGACATCCTGAAGGACAGCAAAACTCACACATCTTGGGGGCTTTTTGTGGTTCTTTTGACCAGCCATCTATATTGCAGTAGATAATGAAAATTCGCTGAAATGTAACCAAAACTGGAACACTTGTGTAACTTGAATAAGATCAGATAAGCTTCCCTACTCATTGCAGGAGTGTTGGACTAGATGACCTTTGAAAGGTCCCTTCCAACTCAAACTATTCTATGATTCTATGATAAATCCAAGTATTTTGTGAAAAACATATTTTTCAAAGAATATTTTTCCATTATATTCTTTGTTATTTGTCTCTTCCCAAGGTAAATTTACATAGGGAAAGGCCACTCTTTTTACTGTGAAACTAAAACTCCTGACGAGAGGTTTTGCTTGTCTTAATTCTTTTTTTTTCACTGCTCTCTTAAAGAGGATTCTGTGGCTTTCCATGAGTCCACAAAACCCATGCAGACAGAACATTGTTCCAGGAACTTGAAAGCTGGATATGCCAGGCACCGGAATAACATCAGCTTGTTTGGCATCTTCCTTGTAGAGGAGTACAGGGCCAGTCTCTGCCTTGCCCAGCAGAGCAATAGGGCCCTTATTGTGGACGATACTGATTAAGGGAGTATTTGCAGACTTTATAACCTGCCTTTCTGTTCATCAGCAGATTGCCTCCTTCTCCTTGCTCTCCTCCAGAGAGCTTGACCTGAGCAGGGTAGGGGGGTTCGAACCTCCTGGGTGCAGTCACTCTGTCCCTAAGCAGGCTGGGCCAGGCTGAAACGAGTCTGGGATGGGTCTGCAGCAGAGCTGGTGCTCAGCAACGCTCAGCCCTGAGCGAGGGAGCCCTTGAGCACCAGCCAGAATGCTGAGCAGAGGTGAGGGTGCTGCTGCACAAGCCCAGTCCTTGAGCAGGCCCAGGGCACACTCCGCATGTTTTGCCAAATGCAGGGATCTGGCCTGGGGGCTGGTTTTTGCAGACAGCTGGCACCATAGAGAGCAATGCTGGAGAGCTGGGAGTAGATGAGCAGGGAGTTCAGTGGAGCTGTGGTGATTCACAGCAGATAAGGAGTTGGTTCATACAGCTGCACTGAGGGAATTAGATGTGGCATTTTGGTTATACCATTTAGGAAAAGCAATGGTGGGAGCAAGATCTGTGTGCAAACAGGGTTCAGAGCAGGGGGCAGGGAGCTTAGCCCTGGCACCCCCAGCTGCAGGGAGACATTGTGGTGAAGAACAAACCTGAAGGCATTCCTCCTCCTTGCAAGGTGGGAAGGTCAATGCCAAGCATGTGGCAGCACTGCTGGGAAAGCAGAAAAGCCTTTGCAAAGGGCCTAATGCTGATTCCCCCTGTGGTACGCGGCAAAACTCTCCTCAGTGGCTGCTGGGGCAGCTCACTCCCTGCCGGCACAGAGCGGCTGCGGGAGCTCTTAAACCTCCGGCAGCTCCCTTGAGGCATAGGAAGTTATCTAACGGACTAACAAAGGGGTTGTTAATAACAAGAGAGCTGGGAGGTGGGAAATTAATTCCCAGAATAAACCGGATTATTGCTCTGTGTTTATTTCCAGTTCTTTTCCTTGGTCGCTGCCTGGAGTTCATTCCTCCAGAGCGCTGCACAGAGCCCATTGCAAGGAATGTTAATGCCACAGATTAAATCCTGAATAACAGATATTTACGTAAATATTTTGGCTTGCTGTAAAAAAGGGAAGCAGGGAAGCCTTTGCAAAAATCCAGCTTTTGACTCAGTCAGCAGCTCTTTCTGAGGTGAGCCCCAAGTTGAGTACAAGGATTTTATTTTTTTCTGGCAGAAATTTAAGCCAAAGCACATCCTGGTTGCCAGGTGGGAAGGTCCTTTCCCCTCCTTCACTGTCAACCTTCCCATTCCTGCTGCTCCTCTTCCACAGGAGCATCTCTGTGGGGGAGCAGACCCACGTAGAAGGAAACTGTGTGCCTCTGTCCCAGAGTCTAGTCCCACAGGTGGGACCCTGGGGAAAAAGCCTTCATCCTTTTGCTGATGCTTGTGGGCTCAGCATGGAGTTTTGTGATCTTTTTGGTTGGTTATTTTGTTTTTAAGCCAGGCCATATTTCAATATGTAACACAAAACTACCTATTCAATATGGTCGTTGCTGTTATTTTTCTTTGAGCACTTTGGCTGCCGCAGAACACCCCATGTGAAGTAAATCTTTCCCTTGTCTTCTTTCTTTCATTATCGTTTACAAGGTTTGGCTGGTGTTTGGTTACCCTTTAACAGCCCCAGCCCCCAACTTTGCCTTCAATGCATCTCTACAGCTCTGTGTCACCAGTGGTGACCAACACAGTTTAACAGCAGAACTCCCAGCTCTGCCAAGTTCCTGCGGAAAATTCCCTGTGCCCCACTGGCCTCTGGGACACCACCTGAAATCCTGTGAGATGTCCTTCAGGTTTGGGCCATGCCCTCAATACACGACAGGACTGAGACACAGCCAGCCCCTGGGACACTGATTTGACCACAAATAGGGCAACATGGTGTTTATCTTGCTGCTGATCTGCTGAAGGCTGATTGTTGGTTTTTTTTCTTGCAGGTGGTTTTTTGATCCCATACCTCGTCATGCTGATTGCTGAGGGGATGCCACTGCTCTACCTGGAGCTGGCTGTGGGGCAGCGTATGCGTCAGGGCAGCATCGGCGCCTGGAAAATAATAAGCCCCTACCTCTGTGGTGTTGGTATGTTCTCAGTTTTCATCTTTATTTTCCAGCACATAGAGAACATGGGTGATTTTTGAATGGAGAGCTTTGTCTTTCAGAGGAGAAACCAGGAGTGAGCTGGGGTTCCACTGGGTCACAGGGTGAGCAAAGAAGACACCTCATGGCATGCCCTTATCCGATCCCTATCCCACTCCCTCTGTTGGGTCCCTGCACTCAGAGGTTTGAGTCTCCCTGCCCTCAGGCAGACTGCCAAAATCATGGAGTGAAGGCCAGTGCTAAACCCAGCCCCTGGGGCTGCCTGCACTGGGCTTTGACCCCAAGAGCACCTTTCCAATAAGCTCAACATGAGTGATAAAATGGTGCCTTAATTTCCTACCATTTCTGTCTGCCATTTACCGATGTCCACTCTTTGCTACATTTTTATGTCATTACATTACCCTGATAACCCAAGCCAGCATTAATTTGCATATACACACATTTTATCTTTAATGATACATTGACTATTCACCTCCCAGGGCCTAAAGTATAAAATCCAATGCAGGATAGCCCCAGCAGGAGGAGGAGGAGGTGGCTGCAGGAGCAGGGACACGCCCTGTGCACAAGGCTGTGCAGGGGCAAAGCCCCTCCTGCATCAGGCACAGTAGTGCTGCCCCCAAAACCCCTGGGTGTTATGAGACCCTGGCGATTTTGGGGTTTTTCTGTTGATCAAATGTGTCCCTCCATATCTGCAGGCGTTGCCAGTGTTGTCGTCTCCTTCTTCCTCTCCATGTACTACAACGTGATAAATGCCTGGGCCTTCTGGTACCTCTTCCACTCCTTCCAGGTGTGTGGGCACCCAGCAGCACAGTTTGGCCCCACTGTGGCTGTGGAGAGTCATGGTGGCTTTGCATTGGTGCTGAATGTTGCATGACACCATCGCCAGCTGGGGAGGGGAGGTGGAGGAGTGGCAAAAGCTCCAGAAACCCATCCAGGCCTTTTATGGAGGGAAAAGTGAGGCAGTGATGTCCCCCTCCATGGGCTCCCCCAGGGGTGTGGGACATTGTCTTCTCACCATGAAACACAGGTCAAGGCCAGCCCTGTTAGGTGGCCAGGGTGTCCTGCATCCTGTGATGGGTCTGTTTGATGGAATTGGAGAGGATTGGCCCTAGGGGAGAGGATTGGAGAGTGTCATCCCTAGGGGAGAGGGTTTAAAAGGCTCAGTCCTCAAGGACAGAATCGGTCTGGTCATCTCCAGGGAAGAGAGACAGAGCAGACGGGTCCTTGGGGAGAGAGTTGGAAAGGGTCATCCCCGGGGGAGAGGATCAGAAAGCATCAGTCCTTGGGGAGAGAGCCATTCCCAGGGGAAGTGTCAGAGGAGATCATCCTGAGGGAAGAGGGTCCTTCCTCCCCAGCCCCAGGCACCACCATGCAGAGACAAGCAAGCCCTGGGCAGAAAGCCACCCTCACCATCGTCCTCCCTGTCCCCTGCTGGCACCTCAGCTCTCCCTGCCCCGCTGACAGCCGGCACTCACTCCACGCCCCTCTCTCCCAGGATCCCCTGCCATGGGCCACCTGCCCCCTCAACAGCAACCGCACCGGCTACGAGGAGGAGTGTGAGAAGACGTCGTCCACCCAGTACTTCTGGTACCGGCAGACCCTGAACATCTCTCCCTCGCTGGAGGCCAGCGGGAGCCTGCAGTGGGAGCAGGCGCTCTGCCTCACGCTGGCCTGGCTCGTGGTTTATCTCTGCATCCTCCGCGGCACCGCGTCCACCGGCAAGGTGAGAGGTGGGCACAGCCCTGCTGAGCCCGGGCAGGACGTGGGCAGGGTAAATGAGTGCCCAAAGCAGTGGCCATGGCTACTGGTACTTGGGGTTATGGCACCTCCCTCAGAGCACTGAGCTGTGCTGCCTCTACTGCCCTGTCAAGTTGCAATTGAAACAAGATAAACCAAAACACCGAGTGATACTAAAAAATAAGCCAGAGTGGTCTCTTTAAACGCAGCCACTTCTGCTGCAAAACCAGTCGCTAGGCTGCTGGCCCTGAGGAAAGCTGTCTGCCACAGCAGGGCCATGTCAGGAGATGTCTATTCCTTGGTCTTTGCAAGAAAAAAAAGACATCTACTGGACATGTTTTGCTTGCTTTTTATTCACAGCAGAAGTTATGAGGAAGTGGGGAGAAAAACCCCAATGTCCCAGCTGAGCCTGCACTAAGCAGCAAGCTGAGGGCTGTAATCCCCAAATCGTCTTAGCTGAACACAGAAAGCCAAGAGACTGTAAACTAAGAATAACCTCTTAAACTTGCTGCAACTAATTCAATTCAATTTGTTTCAATTTGATTCAATCCAAGTTTGATTTTGACCTTTTATGAGGTCTGCTTGCCTTCCTCCTAGGGCAAATGATGCATGACCTTTGCCTCATGAATTCTTGATAGATACAAACTGGTGTTACTCCACTAGATGATGCAGAACTGAGTTCGTGAATACTGAAAATATTTTAGATTTTTGTTTGACTTCCAGTCAAAGAGAAGACCCTGGGAACAGTAGCACAGGTCTTCATTATTATTAAAAACTTGTTTCCCTAGAAGGTAAATATAAATTTAGATTTGTTTGAAAATATTTCTTTAAAGATTAATACAGGAGAGCAAACACAGTAATGCAAATTATTTATGTAAAGTAAATGAGACTGGAAGTGGATTAGCTTTGTCTTATATATTCTTTAGACCAAGGTATTCCCCCTCCTTCCCCAGGTCGTCTATGTGACAGCCTCTTTGCCATACTGTGTTCTCATCATATACCTCATCAGAGGATTAACACTTCATGGAGCTGTGAACGGGCTTGTCTACATGTTCACACCAAAGGTACAGAAAAACTATATTGAATTTTTCATGAAATGTTATTAGTTACTGAATGTGTAGGTTTATAAAAGGTGGAGATGCTCCTGTTCCTTATTTTAAATTTTTGCAGCACTAGCATAGGTCAGCCATCTGTGAAACCCTGTTTGGGAATGGCTGGTGGCTGTTCTGCCACAGTGCCCATAAGCTGCTTGCTTTCTCCTGCACAAAAAGACCTGCCCATTAGCATAACCTATAGTGTATTACTTTCAGTCGGATCAGTAACCCTGCCCCAAAACACCCCTGAACCAAAATGAGTGCACAAAGGGACCCATCCCCGTCCCTGTCCGTGCAGGCTGGAAGGGGCAGTGCTGGGAATCCATATGTAGCTTCACACTTTTGCTCTCGGTCTGGCTTTGCAGCTGGAGCAGCTGTCAAACCCCAAGGCATGGATCAGTGCTGCCACACAAATCTTCTTCTCTCTGGGCCTTGGCTTTGGCAGCCTCATTGCCTTTGCCAGCTACAATGAGCCCACCAACAACTGTGAGAGGCATGCCATCATCGTCTCCCTCATCAACAGCACCACGTCCATATTTGCCAGCATTGTGACTTTCTCCATCTATGGCTTCAAGGCGACGTTTAACTACGAGAGCTGTATAAACAAGTAAGAGCCTGGTGTTTCCCTGGTTTCCCACTGCAGGCCCTTCTGAAGCAGGTGAGAGGGGAGGTAAATGAATAACAGCACACAGTGCTGCCCCAAGACCAGACCTGATTCTGCTCTAATAAAGCTAATGGAGCTATTTAAAGTGATGAAGCCTGAGATGAAAGGTCAGAGCGACTTGCCTTTTGACACCTGGGTGCTGCTTCCAGGCACGGGCCTGGTCAAGAGGATGAATTTGCCTAGTCAAGTCACAGAGGCATTGTTCCCCATGTTCTGGTCTGGGCACATGTCTTGGGAGCAGGGTGGTACCAATTAATAAAATGTGGTGATGCTCGGAACCCCCCCCTTAAAGGCTAATCCGTGTTCCAGGAGCTCAGCCTCCTCAGCTCTGATGATCTGGAGGTGCCCAGCAGCCTGCAGGATTGTGTCCTGAGGCAGCAAGCTTGCATGCAGTCCCTGGCACAGGGCCTGCAGCAGTTACACTTTTACTCATATTTTTAGAGCTTTTAATCTATGTGCTGATCAGAGAGGAAACTCAAACTCTAGTCCCTGCTCTAGTCCCTGCTCGTTGCCAAAAGGCTCGTTAGGTTGATGGGGTGTGGACGTGAGCCTGGAGGGCAAAGGGGAATTGACACCAGCCAGCACTGGCTGGCACCCAAAATACCTGCCTGTGGGCACAGGATCTTTTTCCTCCAAAGCACAGATGAGCACAAGGTCATCCATGTCCCATTCTGGAAGTGGCATGGCTCTCACCTGGGGAGACTGGATTCCTGGGACCGGCAGGACATCTGAATGTGGGGGCTGATGGAGAAGGTGATGAGGTGTCCTGGAGCCTGAAAGCCATTAAATTCCTGCAATCCTTCCCAGGGTGATCCTGCTGTTGATGAACGCTTTTGACCTGGAGGAAGGCTCATTAACAGCAGACAACCTCCATGAGATGAAAGACTACCTCATGGCCACCTACCCACAGGAATACAGCCAATTAGCACCTCAGATTAAAAACTGCAGCTTGGAAGCTGAGCTAGACACGGTGAGTCACTGCTTTGTGCTGTCTGCTCTCCTCCCACTGAGCCTGGGCACATCCACACACACAGGAGCTGCCTCGCCAGGGACTGGGGATGACTTCTACACCTCAGGATGGGGCAAGGGGCTCACCTGGGTCATTACCACTGGTGTCATTATCCGGGTGGCAGTGCAGCCAGACTGCTGGCTCTGGCTGTGGAACAGGGAAGGGGCAAATGTATTTTTGCTGTGAGTGGCACTGTGCCAGTTTCTGTGCAGTTTGGATAAACCAGCGAGAATCTCATCTGCTTTTGCTGTGCAAAACCACCACTGCAGGTGTCACAACACAGAGTCACTCTCTTATGTCCATCTTATGTCCTTTATTGAGCTGAGGAGCTGCCCATAACTCAAGTTCCCACCCTTCTCTCCATCAGGCTGTCCAAGGGACAGGACTGGCATTTATAGTCTATTCTGAAGCAATCAAGAACATGGAGGTGCCCCAGCTGTACTCTGTGCTCTACTTCTTCATGCTGCTGATGCTGGGCATTGGCAGCATGCTGGGAAACACCGCCGCCATCCTCACACCGCTGACTGACAGCAGGGCCATTGCTGCCCGCTTCCCCAAGGAGGTGATCTCAGGTATGTCACAGCAGAGGCCACACAGTGAGACACGTGTGTGTGTGTGTGTGCACAAAAGCTTTGGGCTCCCACTGACGTTGGAGGTCTCTCTCTGACCTCAGGTGAAGCAGGGAACGTCAAATATGCTGCTGGAAAGGTTTGCCTGCCTTTGTAAAATCCTGCCCAGCTTTCCTGCAGGAGCTCCCAAAGCACTAGGGCAATCGTGGCTGTGTATTTACAGGCTTCCCAACACACCTCAGATCCTTCAGACTGGTGTTTACTGACTGGTGAAACTCAAGGAGACAGTACAGTGTCAGGATACTTGCAGTGAGTAGCTCTTCAGTCACATCCACAGTATCCCAACTGTGAAACACCTCAGTCTTTGACCAAAAGTAACATGTGCTCCTGTTTGGGCAGGGAAATTAGTTGTCCCACCTTAAACCTGTTTTAGCTGGATGCCCAGATGCTGCATGCACATGTGACCAGGCTATAGCCAAGACTTGATTGTCTTGACCACTTCTTGGTGATGGCCTGTGACTGTGCGAGTCTGAGGAACAGTTTAAGGATGCACCAGCACAGTCACATGCAGAGACAGGTCTTTTCCACAGGGGAAAAAAATGTATCCTTCTTCTCAGAGAAAGAAATCCTACCAGTTTTTTAGTCACAAGGAGTATGACATTTCCCACACACAATTAGACTTCCAGGTGTAACAGCAGGGACCTTGTTTTATCCATGCAGGTGTTGTGTGTTTCATTAACTGTGTGATTGGCCTCATCTTCACCATGGAGGCTGGAAATTACTGGTTTGACATATTCAACGACTACGCAGCCACCCTCTCGCTGCTGCTCATCGTGCTGGTGGAAACCATTGCTGTGTGTTACATCTACGGGATAAGAAGGTAAAAGCTTGAACCCTCCTTTCTTCATAGTGGGACAGCACAGGGAGCAGCCACAGACCAAGACATTCAGGGCCAAGAATAAAAATACTGCCTTAGGCTAAATGTTTCTGCCATGTTATAGTATCAGCAAGGCAATGGAGGTTCTCCCCTGCCCTGCAGAGCCCTTCAGGGCTGTGGGGTGGCCGAGTTGGGCGGACCCCAACTCTGCCGGCAGGGGAGTACTAATGAATGTACACACCCACTGCCTGCTCTGGTCTTCTGTCTCAAGAGCACCGTCTGCCAAAACTCTGACTCCTGTGACAGTAATTCAGCACGAGCACAACTGCATCAGTAAGTTTGGTTCCAAAAGGTGGTCACATCACTGGTGTCCCAAGACATCCCTTGTGGGTAAAAGTAAGTTTTGGCATCAGGAAAGGTTTTGAACAATAGAGGTGTTTGTGCTCATGTCATCTAAGGGAAAAGGCTTCAGTATGTGCTTTGTTGGTCTGCCAGCACAGGACGTGCACAGGTACAGAACAGGGGTTTTATGTCCTCGATGAGTTCAAAGCCTCCGAGTCAGGGCCAGGTCTCCTGTGAGATTTTAGGTACAATCCCCAGCATTAGCACTTCCTCAGGGACAGTCAAATAATGGTGAGAACAACTCAAAAAACACTGCATCATGGCTTTTCTCTGTCAGCTGACCCCAGAGAGTCTGAAATTATATTCCAGGCAGAACTTTTCTTGCTGTACCTGTTTCTAGCTACTCTCTGCAGTTTAGGAGTCTCCTGGAAGCCCCGCTGTCTTTTTTGATTTTACCTTCACCATGTGATTCTGGTGAGCCAGTTCTTCAGACAATACCTCTCTGCTTGTTTGTGGTTAACTCTACTCCCCCTTCTTGTCTGACATTGAATTCTGCAGGTGGTTTTGAATTAACTCAGAACAAGGTATTGATTGAACATATGCAGGTGTGTTTGTTCTCTTTTAAACACAGATTTGAGAAGGATCTTTACACCATGATTGGACGCAAGCCAAACTGGTATTGGAAAATTATGTGGGCTTTTGCTAGTCCCCTGCTAATTATAAGCCTATTTATATTTTACCTCACCGACTACATCCTCACAGGAACCTTGCAATACCAAGCATGGGATGCTGCACAGGTAAAATAGTTTTGGGCTTGGGATTTGTTTTTTTAAACTTTCCTTAGTTCCTGCAAGGATACAGCTTTCCTTCCTAACTAAACTGTTCCACAAAATTATCTTCTGAAAGCTTGAAGGTGGAGTGAGGGCCAACCTCTGATTTTGTGAAAAACAAGGAAAACTTGACCTAGTGATGATGCAATGATTCTGTAAAATCAACTTAATTGACTGCTTCATACAGTAAAGCTTTATTCAAGTCGAAGACCCAAATATCATTTTTAAAAATACCCTTTAAACAAAAACCACCTACCTTCAAAGTGTATTATTTTGAACAAAAATCCATTATTTTAACAGAACTGAGCTGCTGTGGAATAGTCTTCATAATTTCCATATACATTTTTCTTCATGGCCAGAACACTTTTGTATGAAAATTGAACTGTGTATTTATCACAGAGTAATTGCTATTGGATAAATAAGCACTGGTTTCATAACCTTTTGTGGAAATGTTCCCATCACACAGAAACAAAGTATGTAATTGGCCATGACATGAAAACAATTTGGGACCCACGGTGGGCCTGGCCTGTTGACTGGGTCTCAGCATGAGTCGCCAGGCTCCAGGGGAGGAACAGCGGCCTGGCAGAGGTCAGAGCTCATTAAGAAACACAAATCAAGCCAAAATCTGCTCTTTACCAAGGCCTGCAGCAAATTTTCCTCACTCCTGTTGTCAGCAGCTCTGTTCATGTCAGTTTTCAGCGTGCATGGTTGGGCAAAGCACAGCACTGAGCAGGGGCACTCCTGGGCTGCCACAGCCTGGAAGTGTTTCCCGGATGTCCCATTTCCCTCCGTACTCAACAGCTCAGAGCACAGATCCCACAGTGCTTGTCTCCCTTGCAGGGGCAGCTGGTGACAAAGGAGTACCCAGGCTACGCCCTGGCGGTGATCGGGCTGCTGGTGGCAGCATCCACCATGTGCATCCCCCTGGGGGCACTAGTGACTTTTGTAAGGAAGAGCCTGAGGAGGGAGAGAGTGTCAACCGTTGCATGAATGATGACAGCTGGATTTGGGAAGACCTTACCCCCGTCATCAGCGACCAGGCACTTCTGGAAGACAGCAGCAACCATTACTTGTAGCAGCTATTTATAGAGTCGAGAATGGTGGGTGCTATATTGACCAAAAAGTGCTCTTGGGACATTCCACGATGGTTTGGAAAAAAAAAAAAAGCTCTTCTGTAACAAGATGAAGCTTTAAAATGGCTTCTGTTAGAGGGGGAAACCAGAAGAGCAGCTCACAAAATGCTAGCTAGCACAAATTAAGCAGCACATCAGCCCATTACAGGTTAGGTAATTCTTTTCCATTCCATTGTAGCACTGCCTGTGTGGAAACATAAGCAACCAACTAAGCATGTTCCTGCACCAAAGTACCAGCAAATAACCAGTAAAGACAGCAACCCTTAAGTGTGCATGGTGTCTGAAATGACATCTGTATTTCATCAAGAGAGGAAAGGGCTGAAGTCTGGCAATGAGGATGTGAAAATCCTATTCCTACATGAGAGAAATCAGTAGGATGGCACTGGGAGATACATGTGGCCAACATGGCTTCTTTTATATTGGTGTCCAGCAAAGCAGTTTATATGTAATATATATATATGCAAACATATATATGAGCTGCACCAGTTTTCTCACCCCCAGAAGAAATAAGCTTCCAATTCCAGTATGTACCTGTGCACTGTGCTGTACTTTGTATTTTCTAGGGATGCACTTTAAGTACACTAGAAGATATCTGTGATAAAGCTGCTTTTGGAGCCCCACCCAAACAAAAGTATGTCATATAATTAGCTCTGACAAAGTTCATATCCAGGTATTCTTTAATCATCAGATGTAACAATCCAGCAGTTCCACAGACCTGGTTAATTCCCCTATGTAAATGTTTTATAAAGAAAGCAACATGTTTAAATTGTAAGCTTCATGTAATAGAAAACATTAAAATTGTATCTATGAACTTTAAAAAGGTCGCTCTGAAGAACAACATTAGAGACACACTCGTGGGATGGGGGTTCTTATTACAGTGTCTTAACTATATAACCATTAGGAGATGGCAAGTGCCTTACAAAAGAGGGATTAATTTTAAACATTGCTAAAGCACAACAACCTAAGTCTCTCATTCTGGGACAGAAAGCAAGAGGCAATTGTACAGCCTTCAAGGGTGGGCAAAATCTTGACAGTGACAATCAACACCAACCAGACCCACTTAGTCTGCAACAGCTCCTGGAAACAGGACACAGCTGCCTCCCTCCCCAGGCTCTAACAAAGGAAAGACGACCTTTTCACATTGCAGTTTATTAAAAATGGATATCATAAACAAGACCTGTACAAAAAAATATCTGAAATTGCCCAGAATTTGGTAACAGTTGCATGATGAGAAGTTATCGTCTTGGGCCTCCTCTTCCTCTTCCACGACCTCGGCCTCTACCACGGCCTCTGCCACGGCCTCTTCCAGCAACTTAGCAGGTGAAAGAGAAAGGATAAACCAAGTGAGACCCAGGAATGCTTTCGTTTTCATTAAAACATTCTGTATCGAGCATAAACACCACACTGCTTCCCTATGGTGAGACTAAGTCACACAGTAGGTCTGTTAATGCTCAGCAAGTTTCATGCAATATTTTCACCTTTTGTATTAGGTTTTTCAGTACACAACTTCCACAGGCTACTGTCTGCCCTCAGCTTCTCTGCAGAAAACAAGGGGATACAACAGGTGGCTGCTCCCGAGTGCTAGGGTAAGTCTGCCAGGGAACTAGGATTCCTCTTCCTTTTTTTTTGGTAAAAATCTCATTTTTTCAGGAGGGATCAGAAAAAGTATATGCAAGACGAGTGTTTTGTTACTATTCATCACAGTGGAAAAGATATTTTTTTTTTGCCATGGGTCTCATTGTGGTTTACAGAATACTCTGCTAAGGGAAAACGTGCATTTTAACATGGTGTGATTCCCAAGCTCACACTTTGTCAGGCACCATGTGCAAGGGCAGCATTTTGGAAGGATCTTGCCACCAAACAGCTCCTACTATTTTCAAGGATACCTTTGCCAATTTCAGGTGTGATTCTGAGGCCAAGGTCTTGGCTGTGTGTTCCCAGTTTGAATTACTGCTACTTCATGGTAGAGGGATGACAGAAGCACAGATAATTCAGGCCACAAGCAAGTGCTGAAGGTCATATGGTATCACAGTGATAATGTGCCATGGCACCCCTTTCTCTTAAAGAAACATGTCCTGACCTACCCGTTGCAAACTTTAGACATTACTGGTTCATTTCAAACATGTTTGTGAGTGCAGGGCTCAAAAAGATACAAAAAGCTCTGTGGAAGTGGGTGGCTTGGTAAGAGACACATACACAAACATTCCCTGCAAGGAGCAGGCTGTGAATTATTCTGGCTTGTAGGTTGGAAATGCAGCAAAGACAGAGGCACAGGGCAGACTTGACAGAAGCAAGGTGTTAATTTTTTGCTGGTAACAGACTGACTGTAAAATCCATGGCAGCATCAACACCTGACTAAGGATGGCAGCACCTACGTGCATCAGGAGAGCTGTGTTCACTAAGTGCCAGCACCCTGCCCTCCCCTGGTAATTCCACTTGCCAAGGACAGACCATGGGTTCTACACGTCTGAGGCTGAAGGGCATTTCTGGATTAAGGCAAAGCACAGCACAGGTATGGTCAGAGTGCTTCTGCACATGCAGGGAGCATCAGAGGGAGGGAGCTGGGGCTATCCCTGCTGCTTCCCTCAAAGTTAACAGGAAGCAGTGATGTTCTTGTTCACATCACACCGTGAGGTTCAGGAAAAAACCAATCCAACCACACTCATTTCTCCATGTGGTCAGTGCTCCATTAGAGGAGCAAAACCCCTTGGGGAGCTTTGCCCTTGTTCTCTACAGAGACAGCAGCCACTGCACCTGCACGTGGAGATGCACCCCGGGGCTCACACCACGTCAGTAAGGTGAGCACACTAATGCACAACACACTGCAGGCCCAAATACACACTCATTACAGGACAAAGAGTGTGACATCATTTTAGAGCACAATTACCTTTCACTTGCAGCTTACTATTTTAAAAACACACATTAACTGTTGGGCAACATACACCCTGCTACAGATTTTCTGGGGTTTCCTGAATATTAACCTTTAATAGTGTGGATTAAAACTGAATTACTCTCTATACTTAGACTTCTAAGGAAAAAGTTTTTGGTATTTTGAGACAGAAGTTCCAGGAAGAGCACAGTGGAACAGCACCACTGAGATACTGTCCTGTACTTTCTTACTAGGCTGTGTGAAGCTCCCCATACACACCGGGGTGACACAGCTGACACTCAGAGAAGAGGATGTGTAAATCTCTTTGGCTCCAACTGTGACACTGAAATGGGTTAAGATTTACTCGAGCTAAAAAACATTTACATTTTTAAAAACAGATGCATGAAAAGCCATACACATAATTTCACATGAATGAAAGCTCTGCAGAAGCCAAGAAGGTGGGAAAGGCAGACTGAGCCAGTGCAGTATCAAACCCTCAAAGATGAGGAATTATGCCAAATGCAGACACTCAAAGACAGATGTCTTCAGACTCAGAGGAGTAAAATGCATACAAAGGCAGAACACACACAGACTAAGAAAGCACAAACTAACCTGCTTCTCTTTTCTTGGATTTGACTTTGGGTTCAACATCCACTAGCAAAGTATCCAGAGGCAAACTGTCGGGCAGAATGAAGTAGCGGATGTTATTCCCTCGAATACTCAGCGTCTCCAGCTGTACAGGTTCTCTGTTCTTCAGTGTCATTTTCACTGCTTTGAGATGTGTATTCATGCTCACATCCACTCCTGAAATGAAACAACCCTCATTTCAGGGATGAGGTCTCTTGTTGCACAGGCTTCAAGACTCATCCTGATCATTAACACATCTGCTTCTGCCACGCATTAATTAATTCAGCCTCTAACCGAGTGAAACTACCTGTCTTTTTCTCCCTTAAATTACCCCTGATAAGTTATCAGCTGCTGCCTTTAACACCTTATAGCCAGACAGCCTTATCCAGGTCCCAGCAATAGCCAGTAGCCAACAGTGAAATCAGTTCCAATGAACAATGAATAAACTGCTGCTCATTACAGAAGTCTAATACTAGTCTTTACTCCTTTCAAAAGAAGTAAACAAACCCTGCAGGAGGAAAAATAACCTGGATCATCTCCTCTTTCTGTAAGCCCTAGGAAAATCCAACCATCAAAGCAGGACTTGTTTTTCTGATCAAATACATCCAATACCAGAGTGGCATCTCTATAATAAGTACATAAAATACACTGCTGTAAGGAACAACCACTACTGCAGGGAACTACACACTCTGAGAACAGCCAGTATGTAAGAACTGTATGGAATCAGTGCTGTGCTATGCACAATCCCAATACTGAAAAAACCACCAGTTTGGATGCATGTGCTACCAGCCACAAGAAGACTTTAAAAAGAGTTTTATTTTGCACATCATAAGCTTTCTGTGGGATCTGATCTCCAGGTATGAAGATCAAAATGAGATAACTTTTTCAAATCAAAAACGAGGCAAAAGCTTGAAACTGCTGTTTACAAACACCTGCTAATTCAGTGACAGGGCACCCACAGGAGCAAAGTGTGAATGCGTTCAAACTTCTGTGCAAACAACTCTTTGTGGTAAAAATAAACTGTAAGATGCATTACCAAGGTTAAGTACCACAAATGAGTGTCAGGCCAGAACCAGAAGAACCACTGTGCTGTGGTTATTCCATATTATTTCCTCTGTCCTCTCTCCCTTCTGGATTTTACAGCTCTCTGACACCTGAACTCCACTTGCCCAGTCCTCTGCTTCATGTAAGGTGCAAAACATGAAACCTGCCCCTTCAGCAACCCAGCTCTGGCCACCCCAGAAGAGGAGATTGCACAGTCCACAGCAATTACGAACACAGTTCACTGCCACTGTAAAGGGAAGACTGCAGTTTGAGAAATATGGACTGCATTCCAAGTTTTTGCAGGTTCTTAGCAGCAAATGAGAGAGCATTTGCCCAGCAATTCAGCCCGAAAGAGCAGTGAGGTCAGGAGTGCAGTGTTTGCCTCCCACCTGGCTGGGCCCAGCAGAGTGTGCTGCCATTGGGTGCCGGGGGTGCACTCAGCTCTAATCAAAGCTGATGCATCTGGCTGCAGAGCAATGCCAGTTTTGAACTCTGCCAAATCTCTGCAGATTGCTACTGCCTAGAAAAGCACCTAAGCAAACCTTGGGAGTAAAATTAAAACTTGACAGAGTTGTATTTTTTTAAGACTGTCTGGGCAGAAGAGGTTCTAAAAGCTGCCTGGGGTGAGTGCAGGGAAGGAGATGAAGCACTTTCCTCAACTCACCTGTGAGGGTTTGCCTCGTTAAACACAACATGCCTCACTACATTCCTGATGTCTCTGAAGTAAAGCTCACAGCAACACTCAGAACTACGGCCCTCACTGAGATTATGAAAACAAACAAAAGAGTTTGTATGTTTTTTAATACATGAGAACCATATATTAAACCATAAAGGCTTTCCCTACAACTTTCAGTCCAGTGAGGCAAAGCAGCAGCTGCTAAACGATAACCAGGGGGCATATTCTCACCACCAGGACTCCTTTTTTGTCCTGCATCCCACACCCAGCTCTGCGTTTTCACACCTGTCTCATTAAATCAATGCAAATATATGCAAATACACAGCTGCATCTAAGTTCACCTTAAACAGCCAAAACATGCTCAACACAAATAATCGGTTTTATATTTTAGATTACAGCTGCCTACACACATAATTCAACCAATGTGAGAGCACATCAGCACTTAACATTTGGCATTTCTCTGTGCCGCCATTGAAAAAGTCCCTCTTTGGGTGATTCAGCTGCAGTGTTTTTATCGCTCACTGCAATTTCTCAAGTGAAATTTGGATGCACTGAAACACCTTACAGAAATGTAGCTGCATACCCACTACCAGTCTGACAGCAGTAAAACTCCCTCATCACCATTACCACTGGAACAGGTCGCCCAGGGAAGCTGTGGATGCTCATCCCTGACAGTGTTCAAGGCCAGGCTGGATGGGGCTCTGAGCAACCTGGTCTAGTGGAGGGTGTCCCTGCCCTTGGCAGGGGGCCTGGAAGGAACTAAGTGATCTTTAAGGGCCCTTCCAACCCAAACCATTCCACGATTCTGTGATCATGCTGCTAAAATTCTAGGAGATTACCATGCCTACACTGGTTCTGCGACGCTTTGGAAAAGTTCACTTCCTTCACCCCGAACCTGTCTGTAGGCAAAGCCCCCAAATCGGGCTCTGGCTCCCAGTGCTACAGTGAATTTACAGCCTCCCAACAGCACCTTAAAAACGGAGAGAGCTGATCCCAAAATATCCCCCCAGCGCTGGCCTGACCACGGGTGAACTCCCCCACGAGTACGTATCAAAGACAATCTGTGACCCGCTGAAACTCCCAAGTATTTTCCTGGTTGCCTATGGAAAGCTGGCTGGTCACAGCTCCTCACTCCGTTCCCAGCAACTTCCGACAATATCCAGATACAAACACAAACGCACCTCACACCTGCCTGCACTTAAACGCGGGAAGTAAAAAGCGCATCTTCCAGCGCGGGTCCCCGCAAGAGGGAGCACAGGACACAAAAGATCATTCCAAGCCGCGGCTGCCAATTGTTTGCCGAAAGGCGACCGGGAATACTTTCGTACAGCCTCCCATCCTGCCGTACCTGTGATCGTTCCATGCACCTGCGTCCCATTCTTCAGCTCGATGGTCACAGTCTCATGGCTCAGCTTCATTAGAAACCTGGGAAACGAAAACGCACTTAAAAAAACCCCACTCCCACATAAAGCCGTACGTGTTCTAACAGCCGGCACACGGGGCGTTCTCTCATTCTGAACTCTCAAAGGCGGCGCCCATGGATTCTGCTGGGAATGTTTTAGTGAACAAACCCCAGGTCGCGCCCAGCCAGGGGGAGCTGGGACACCTGAGGGACGCGCTGCCGGATCCCGCGTCTGCTTCCCCCAGAAACGGCCATTACTGAGCAAAGGAGCCATTTTAGAACTTGTCAGTACCCCGGGAAGGCAACGCTAACCCGGTCGGGGGGATTCCGCCCTAAACGGGGGCGCTTTGCTGAGGGACCCGCGCAGGCCCCGCGGCGGGAGCGGGGCCTCAGCCAGGCCCCCCAGCGGCCCGGAGGACCAGCTGCACGCGCGTGGGAAGCGCGGCTCCAGGGGGAGAATTATCCCAGAAGGAATCACAGGATCGCGGGCTGGGTCAGGTTGGAAAGGACCACAGTGGGTCAGTGCTCAAGCAAGGGCGTCCTAGAGCACGTGGCACAGGCCTGCGGGCAGACAGCTCCTGAACAGCGCCAGGGAGGAGATTTCACCTCCGTCAGTGCTGGGGCACCTGCACAAGGAAGTTCTCCCCCCTCTTCAGGTGGAACTTCCTGCGCACCAGTTTCTGCCCCTTCCCTCTTGTCCCACTGCTCGACGCCCCAAGAACCACCCGGCTCTTCCTCCTTGGTACCCCCTTCAGATATTTAGACAGTGACAAGGTCCTCTCTCCCTGGTCTCTTCTCCCTCAGCCTCTCCTCCTAAGAGAGATGCTCCAGTCCCTCCATCATGTTTGTAGCCCTGTGCTGGACACAGCATTCCAAGTACAGCCTCACTGGGGCTGAGAGGGGCAGGATCACCTGGATCTGCTGGCACTGGACGATGGCAGAAGTGGGGGTATGAATGGAAGGAAGGCAGGGGCTGAGTACTGCCTTGGTCTGTAAAAGCCAGGCTTTTCTAAGGTTTCACAGCTACAGAAAGTACTTAAGTTTAAACCTTTGAGAAAAAAAATCCAAACCCAACCCAAGGCCTAGAACCTGTAAAGAGTTTATTTAAAAAAAATTACAGCTTCAGGATCCTAAATTGTAATAGCAATAATTTTCTGTGTGTGTGTGAATCTATTCATCTAGTGAAGGCAAGAGCAAAAGGGGAAGACAGCTTGAATTTTCATCCCAAGCACCTATTGCTGTGGTCAGTAAAACTCTCTGAAGCGCCCTGGTGAGGGAAGAGGCAAAGAGCCACCTGCACTGAGCAGAGGTGGTCCCTGGGATGCAGCACTGGAGCACTGCAGCCCCAGCAGCTCAGACAGATCCAGCCATGGCAGTGAGGAAGTTGTGGAACACAACACTAGTGCAAAGTGACACTGAGCAGTGTGAGATCATCAGTATTGAAGCGCAGCAGAGCAAGATCCCCACGTGCAATGAGTAGAAACAAAACAAAAGCATCCTCTGGGTGAGAAACAGTTCCTAAGGAAGAGTCTTCTTTTCTGCACAGAACACACCACAGACAGTACATCTAGAAAAGGTGAACATTTTATTGTCATTTAAGAGTACACCATTTGTGATTTTAGAAATACAGACTCTTTGCAAAGCACTGAAATACAGGTGCCTTCCAACTTCTAAAACCTACATTATTCTATGTCTTAACAAACCTTTTATATTAGCAATTCAAGTTTGGTCTTTGCTGCAAGTTCTTCAAAGATGCAACAACTTAGTTCTAGACTGCAAGACAACTGAGCCAAGCTTCAAACTCCACCTGCCAGGGAGCCATCAGAAACATCACTTTCAGACACTGAGTCTATGGTGTTCTTGTACCTCGTGCCCATGAGGGAGTTCACTTTTGAAAATTGAGTTAAGAGGATTTCCCAGTTAACCACCAACTGGTATTTCCATTACAGCATCTAGAAGCAAACAGATACTTTGCAAGTACTAGTGCTCAGGAACAGGTTATGTTTACACAAAACCCAGAGAGACCTCCAGAAACATTCAGGGTTAAAATGAACAGTTGCAAAAAAAAAAAAAAAGAAAAAATCTGTACATATTTTCAGTCATAACACAAGGGAACACTGGAATATCAGTGTTTTGTGTTCTAGCTTCAATAGTAACAACTGTGCTAGTCCTAGTAGTATTCTACATATTTCTCCTTCCCCCCATTTAAATTTTATACTTGCAATCTGAATATACAGCTGTACTTACAGGAAATATTAAACAATGCACAGCGCCTTAAGCAAGTTCCATGTCTGGTTTTGAACAAACCATATAAAATAAGTGACAAAATATTTTAAAATTGGTCCTTATTTTTATAAAGCTTGGAAGCACTAAATTTAAAGACACACATTAACCAGCACGAATTAGTCTGTAGCTTTTTTTTTAACTCTATTTTTTTTTTTAAGAGTGTGTTACAGTATCATGCATGAAAAGCAAGCTGCTGCTCTCAAGTGCAAACATGGAGTTTAGACTTACCACTTTCCACTCAGGCTGTTATTCCTTCTTTGATAAATTATTTCTATTTAACCAAGGACAGAAGCAGCTGACTAGCAAAACAATATGAAGTTTACCTTTTATGTTGTGACCCATTCTTAAAAGTAATGGAATACTTTGGAACTTTAGCATAAGGAAGGTTCAATAAACATTGCAAAGGACTTTTACATTCTTTGATTTTGCTTACATCTTTAAAAAGAAAATTCTATATTTTAACTTGCTAACTACTGAATTTTCATATGGAGACCGTAGTATTGAAACAGTGCAAGACATTTGCAACTTCAGGAACATCCAATTACACTGCCCTTTCACCCAAACAATGATTAGCAGAATATTGCATCAGTTCTAGACAAACAAGACAGGATGAAAACCTCATTTTAGAATAGCATTAGAATTCAAAAAATCGTTTGTATTTAGTGAAAAGAATCCACACACAAATATGCACGAAGGACTCCTTAACATGGACTTTATCACAGCAAATGTAATCCAGCTGTAAGTCTGGACCTAGACTTTTTATTGGTATGAAGCCATATTTGTTCAGAGACCACTGTCAGATGCTCCATTATTAATGCTTCAACATTTGGGTACCTTGACACATGAACAGCATC
Organism: Calyptomena viridis; assembly: GCA_013390005.1. Lineage (NCBI taxonomy): Eukaryota > Metazoa > Chordata > Aves > Passeriformes > Eurylaimidae > Calyptomena > Calyptomena viridis. Next base: position 7,587 of record WEIV01011806.1, on the reverse strand, counting down.
AGAGCTCTCCCCTGTCAAGGCCACAGAAACCAGCTGACACAGCCCAGCTGGACCACGGGCTTAAGCAGTCCACTTAAGCTCTAGAACACTCCAGGTACCAAAAAGCTGGCTTTTGTCTTTGCATTGCTCCAGTAAGAGTGGAGCCCTGCCCACTAATGCAATATTCTAAAGACCATTGCAACTAAGACTGTCAAGTCAGGTCTCAGTTGAAAGCCACCACCAGCACAGGACGTGGTCTCCTCACCCCCACCCCCACTGCAAGGAAGAATGTTCAAGGGAGCACTATCTGGTGTGGAAAGCAGGTCAGTAGAGACTCCAGGTGTGGCTTGAAGAATCCTCAGTACTGAGCCGCTTTCCACACACACAAATTCAGTCCATCTTCTCTTTCTGGACCAGCTTGGGTGCATCTACAAAATCCTTGCCATTGTAGAGGATGATAGCAAAAGTTCCAAAGCTTGCACTTCCCCAGAAAAGCACATAGGCCAGTGTTTCAGTCCATGTATCACCTGTGAAGAAGTGTCAGATAAACCTTTTAGCTCAATATCTCCAATTACCAGAACGTTACTTCAGTAGAAAAGCTAAATCTATCAAGCCCTCCCTCAGATCAATTGCCAAATGAAGTCAGAAGTCTTTCAGTCTTTTTTTGTTTCCTCACTTAGGAAAACTCTGTTTGCCACACAGTTCTTGGAACACATCACACAAGCATCTACAGATGTCAGTCAGTCAAGAACTCCACTGGCACTAATGTTAGAACGTCAGAAACAGCACAAATGTTAGAAAATTCAAGTTAAAATCAGGAGGCAAAACCCTCACCACTGCTAACACAGATTTAGATTAAGGGGACATCAGAACAGGCTTATGCCTGTATCTGACTGCTTTGAACTGTCTTTCTACCCAAAATTAGACTGGTGTTCCTTGTAGGGGATTCATCCAGCCTATAATAAAGCCAGATGTTTACTCAGGGGAAACTAAATCTGGGGACAACTAACTGTCCCTTAAGTGACTTCTACCTGAGTTCTAACATTGTTTTCTACAGCACCTCATTTTATTTCTACAGCACCTCAGTTTTTTTCCACGTTAATCAAATAGTGCTAATCCTCAAACACCTTTTAGAATGACTGAGAAGCAGAATCACAGAATATTCCTAGTTGGAAGGGATCCATAAGGACCATTGGGTCCAACTCAAGTGAATAGCCCTATGGGATCCAACCCACAGCCCTGGTGTTATTAGCACCATGCTCTGAACAACTGAGCTGATCCCAGGGTCAGCAGTTTTACTGGTAACCATTTATGTGAAGTTCACACAGAAACAAGCCAATTTTATCAAGTTAAACTTGGTGACTTACCAGCCATCAGCAAACAAATAATGCACATGGAGAAAGCAACCACCATAATAATAGGCAACTGAAGAAAAAAGAAAAAGAATGATCACTTGATATAGCAGCACATATGTTCCTTAATTTCCTTTAAGAAGGGTTGTACTGCAAAGCTATTTACTTGCTTTAATTCTCAATTCACCTGCACTGAGGTACAAATAAAAGTTTGGATAGCTCCAAAATTTAGAGTGGTGCCTTCAATAACTACATTAAGAATAAAAATACACCTTATTTGTATTAAAAGAGATTGAGGTGTGTGTTTAAAAAAAAAATACACCAACTACTAGTGAAACTCAATAGTCCCAAATCCCATTTCACACAAGAGAAGGGAGAGGGTGAAAAAGAAAAAAAGGTGGCTTTTTTTGGCTTTTTTTTGCTTCTGCATGAAGTGTGAGAAAAACATCTTCACAAGACTTCTGCAGAAGGAAATGGTCCTCGATGGTGACTAACAGAACTTCCCCCTCTCCACCTGATGAAGTAAATTTTAAAAAAACAAGCAGCAGTTTTTCCAATACCTCAAAGACACTCCATTTTCAAGGGAACAGTCTGGGTTTAATCCTACAAGTAGGTATCACAAAAACATAACCAGATTATAGGGATGCTTCATTACTAAACACACAAGTCCTACTTAGTCATGTGAAACAAGTGACTAAATGGTTGTATGTGTTTCTCCAATCACAAATAGTCTCCATACTCACAGCTAAGAACTTCCAGTCTTTCTTGACATGTAGAGGACTAGCAGGTTCTACTTCATCCACTGAATAATTTCCAAGAAAAAGATCAATTGCATCCTGGAAGAGCAAGGGAGGGCAAGAGTTAAAATGCACAGCAATGCTTATCAAATACACTTCCCCATGGTTAAAAGCTGAACTTACTTGTCTAAATCCATCAGAAAAATTATTTTTGTAGTAACGTATTAATGAGTTCCAGCCATCCATTATTAAGCCCCACTGAGTTCTCTTCCCAGTTCTGCAAAAAGAAGTTGTGAAAAACACTTAAAATAGATTTAGAAATTCAGGAAGACGATTTCAGATTTACAATTCTATCATTATCCAAATGTGTACTATGTTAAATGAATACCTGCATGGAAATACACTTATCTAGTGCTGCCTCTGCATTATTACCACACATATTTGTACCAAAGTCTGAAAATAAAATGACACTTCTCTCCATCACACAACATAAATGTGCCTCTTCCTTGGTTTTATTTTCNACTCCAATATGCAAGCTCTTGCTGTAGTGTTACAATTACATTGCTGCTCCAAATGGAAAACCTCTCTCCTCTTCTCATTTATTAAATGAGAATGAAGTATTTACCTGAAGCTGGGCCTGAAGAGATCTCCGTGCCAACAAGCTCTGAATCACATTAGTCCTGTCCAGGCAGTCCATGCAGTTACTGCGGAATATTCCTTCCTGCTGAGTCACAATCTTACCATCCGAGTCCACTAGAAAATAACTAACACACACAAGACACGTGAGTACTTACAGGTAACAGTCCACATAAACCACATTTTCAGAAGTAAATATCCCAACAACCAAAACAGTTCTCTCGAGCATATCAAGCCATGTCTTTGACCTTTGATGCCTCCCTCAATTTTTCCCTTCCCTTGCTGAAAAACAACATCAATACACAGAGATATAGGGCAGTATTCACTCTTACAATTTAGGAAGCCGACCACCGAATGCTGCTTTATGTCACTGGGAAGAGCAGCTTCTGGTGCAAAAATCAGTGACTTACATTTTATTTATTTTTTTCCAGTTATTCTAATGTCCCAAATCCACAGATATCAAGATCATTAGTGGATTGTGTCAGCAGAAGTAACCAAGTTTGAATATACCTGGTCACAATGTTCAATCCAGTCACCACTGCTCATGTAAGTTGTCAGGCACACTTCTAGGAAGGTATTCAGATTTTTTAAGGCCATTACTGAAAAATCTGCTACTGTCACATACTATTGTCTCCATTATGCCACCACTTGGGAGAACCACATGTTCCTTCTTGCAACTGATTGTTACCTCAATCTTTTTAATCCACTAAACCAGGCATTTCCAGTAGTTGGGAACAAACAGCTCATTTTAAATACTGAATTGCATTCAAGTATTCCAATACTGAGCTGATAAAACAAACAGGCCAATCTCGTTATCATCTGGATGTGTGAACAGGACAGAAGCACACTAGTTCTGCATGATATTTCCAGTTGTCTACAGACTTACAGATCATATTCTGCAGACCAAAAGTACTCTAATATGCAATTATGAACTCTGAATGTAGACTAACATATGATCCACTGTTACTGTAGAACATTAAGATTATCAAGTCTAGAGTCATGCAGTACTACAATCAAGAGACAGAAGCATATGAATTTACTTTGATCAACCTTGGTTGTCTTTAAGAGCCATTTTCATCATTCTTGAAGAACTAGTTCTATTAAATCATGCTTTACATTGTTGTATGATTAAAGTAGACAATACCTGTGAAATCTTCCTTTTCCCCCTTCTCCCCCAAGCTTTGCCTAGAACTGATATTAGAATAATATATTTTCTTATTAGCCAGAAATGTCTGCTCAAGTGCTGCATCTCCTATGTATTAGTTCCTCTAAAAAAATTTCAAAAGCACCTCCTCAAACCTAGCTCTTCTTTCTGACAGGTATTTCACAACTGGATTTAACCTGAAGAAAACAGAGTTGTTTACCTAGTGGCAGAATTATTTTTTAAGATTGGAATTCACACTTTTCTGTTCCTGTTTAAGCAATACTCACACTAGATAAAATAAAAAGGCAGCCTAATCCTGAGCAGGAGTCTTCAATTTTGTATCTTGTTTTAAGATACATGACCTTTTCTTTCCTCTATTTTTCTTTTTAATTCGTTTCAAGGAAACCTGGTTCTTTTCTAAGCCTCCAATAGCAGGTGACAGTAAACAAGTTATGGGATTCAGTATTAATTCTAATTCTTGCTGTACAGGAAAATCCTACAATCTTATTTCTCCTTATTGGAAGTGCTCAAGGCCAATTTATTCTTCAGGTCTTCATGTGTTTTAAAGGCTTTTTTTTGTGGTGGCAGAGAATATCCACTATCATCTGACTAATTTGCAGTGTTCCCACAGCCTTCATTCCAGTAATGAGATTTTATTAACAAGACTCCGGCTCTAGTACACAGCTCATCTCATTTTATTTTGTTAGAATACACCCCTGCCAGTTTTGTAATGTTTTAGCCAATTTACTTTGTGCTT
>WEIV01011804.1:12997-49140 GCA_013390005.1 Calyptomena viridis | reverse complement strand
TCAGGGTCAACCTGTCACACAGGCAAAAGATTTTCAAATACCATGATAAAGATGAAGCTGTTTCCAAGTGACTAAGCTAATGTATCCAGATCAGTGCTATTCAATTTCTAAATTATCATCTATGCCATAATAATAGTCAACCCTGAGGATGATCTGCAATCTTAATTAAACTGTTGCAAAATCAGTTCACAATAATGAATTAATTATCTGTGGTAGTGTCCCTAAATTTCACAGAAAGAGATCCACTTCACAACTGGCATAGACTCAGCAGATGTACGTAGATCATCATCATGGCTGAGCTGATAGCTAAATAATTTTAAAAATTGAATGTACTCACTCAGGTCCAGTTGCTGCTGCTCCAATTCCAATCATGCAAAAATGTTTTGTTTTCCTTTCTATGAACTGAGAACTTTCTCTGAACTTTCTCTGAAGATTCAGAGAGCAGGTGTTCATGGATCTTTCAAACTGTTCTTAACAATGTTGCTTTGTACAAAAGATTCACATTGGAACTTAACGATTTTAGACCTTCTCCATATCTTTACAAAGCAATCACTTATGCATGTTGTGGTTGGAGACTTGAAAAATTATTTCTGTTTTATTTCTTAGTGTTTTATTGTACTGAGTAAATCTGGGTAAAAGCAGAAAAATATAGTCTAAGTATAACGTATACTACTGTGCAAATATCAGCTTTCAGATCAACTTCTGGAGAGACAGAAATTTGGTTGACAGATACAAAACTGCCTTCTCATACATATAGCTCAGCAAGAAACAAAACTTTTTGAGTGGCTGTTAATTACAAATATAGGTTATAAAAATATTTCCCAAATACTGCCACCAGCATAATGTGTTATGTACTAATGCTTCTCTTTTCACATTTATAGCTTCCACTTAGCCTCAGCCTCAAAAGTTGTTGCACAACAAAAATATATAGACTTCCATAAAGGAAATAGAACACAATAAATATTGCAATTCTTTTTGTCTTGGTTTGTGTTTGATTATCCTACCCCAGGACAGATGGCAAAATCAAGTCCCATGAACCTGTGAGACAGAACTTTCCTTTACAGAGCCATCCGACTCATTGTTTTATCCATCTATCACCCAATGAGAAACACAGCTGTGCTCTTGTATGTAGCCCAAGGTCTCTCTCATGTTTCTAGTTCTAGTCCAGGGTGGGTCAGGTTCTCTCTTTCACTCAGATTATTTGGGTTAAAAGTGCCACACTGATCCACAGTAGGAATTGCATGTACACTCTTCATTTTACACTCTTCAGTTTTGTTTGCCTTGAGGACTTAATGTTTTTGCAGGAACTATACCCCTTTATTTACTTCAAGCCTTCTATCATTCAATTATCCCTTTGTTCTTATATCGCAGAACCAGGATAGGAAATTAATTTGAGTTTTTTCACCTATGTTATTTTTTCCTTTCACAAAAAAATATTCCGGTCCTTTCACATTCTTATTAGTTCTTTCATGCCCTTAAGTACCCTTATTTTGTCTGAATTCCCTGTATTTCTCCCTGTATTTATTTTTTACCATGATTGACAAATTCATTTTACATTTTACAAATTATTTAAAAGTATTTGGCTGCCTCTATATTCCCAGATGTAAAGTTTCTTCAGTTTTTTTAACACACTGAGCAGATTATTTTTCTGAAACTGCATAAGTAATTTATTAATCATTTATATTTGGATATTTGTCATTAGAATCCTTGTAAAACTGCCATCAAACATCTAAAAAGCAGATCTCCTGTGTGAATAGATAAAATATGAATAGATTGAATACATCCTATGAATAATATTATAGCCAAATGGTGACTTTAAATAGGACGAACTACTCACTAATGGAGGCATTTTGAAAATAAAGCTCTGTGACCTAAGTAATTTAAAAGTTTATAAAAATTAAGATTTTTAAATTCTTAGATTATAAAGAAGGATAAATCTCTTCAGCAACTTATTGAAATACATCCAATAGCAGAATAAATACAATGTGAATGGTTTCAAAGGAAAATGAAAGGAACACGTTGAATAGTACATTCATAAGGGACAAACTTTTAAATTAGATAGTCATATTAGTCTTCTTAATGTTTGTTGGATATCAAGAGCAGGGGGAGGAAACTCAAAAAACTACACGAAATTTAAGACATTTCAAGGAATTTTACACAATGCCTGAAAGGCAAATAGTGTCTTTCAAATTCAAAGTGTTACCTAAGTCCTTTAACCATCTTCAAAAATTTTACTCTTAAAGGAATGGCCTGTTATGCAAAGATGCAGTTCCCTCTATTGACACCAAAACAATGAGTTTACTATTGTAATTTTAAGCTAATTTAAAAGTTGAAATATTAAACCGTAATAATTCTATGAGCTTTAGCCACAAAATAACCTTTCCTCTTCTTTCCTTCTCTTTTTTGTTTCTCCAGTATTTCCCCATAAATCTCTAAGTCTCTTCAAAAAATGAAATGGGGTAGTGGATGTTCAAATGTATTATTAATGTTCCTGTCATAGTAGTTTCTTGTCCACTGGGAAATTGCTCACTTATGGTGAATCAGACCTCAACTATAGATGGAGCTTTGCAAGCTAAAAATGTTCTCCTTCTCAATAATAAAGGAAGAACTTGGAAATAATACATTTAAAATGTCATTGAGGGCACTATAGATGACTAATGAGTGACTTGAAAAGAATAAGTGCAATGTTTAGTCTTATAAGATTATTTATTGACTGGACTTTTACCATATCTATTTTTTGATTGACCTTTTCTGAAATATAAGAATTACTTTGTGGCTCTCACCATTATTTATGAGGTTTTGGTGCTAGTGATTAATGGCTGAAGAAAGTAGATATACCACTGATGATTTGTTCTCTTTTCTTATTGTATTTTAAAGAGGAAATAAGTCACTGCTACCAACACTAGATCTATGCTAATGACAGTCTGCAGACTTGCTGTTACTTGCAGGAATCAGTTTTCTTTGTTCATTCACACACTTGATATCTATGAATTTGTTTTTATACAGACAACCCAACTATTTCTATGAAGAATATCTTGTGCTTAAAATGTTATTTTATCATTATATTGCTTAACTGTTTAGACTAACTTAATTTAGACAACCACGCCATCTATTTATTAAAGCAATTCATAACAAAGCCTTCATAGGAAAGAAACAATATTAGGATAGTTAGAAATTGCATGAAGAATTGAGAGGTAAAATAAAACCACAACCTTCATTCCTCCTCTTGGTAGAAGTAAGGAAAGGCAGTTTCAATTTTTACTCTAATATCCAGGGAACAAAAATCTCAGCAGCAGAGAAAAAAGTGATATTTAACTCAGAGTAGATGAAATCGAGAAGGAAATTGTATGATTACACCTTTCTGAAAAGTCATAACTATTGAAACAGTCTAATGCTTATGAAGCAAAATGAGAAGAGTGTAACTGGCAAGACCAAAGAGATAGTGGAGAACATGCATCTATGCAAATGTTAGTGCAATGGCATCCTGACTTGTACCAGAAATTGTGTGGCCAGCAGGACTAGGACAGTCATCATCCCCCTGTACTCAGCACTGGTGAGGCCACATCTCAAATCATGTGTCAGTTTTGGGCCCCTAACTACAAGAAAGATGTTGGGGTGCTGGAGTGTGTCCAGAGGAGAGCAACAAAGCTGGTGAAAGGTCTAGTTGAGAAATCTTATGTGGAGAAGCTGAGCGAGATGGGAATGTTTAGCCTGAGAAAAAGAGGCTCGGGGAGACCTTATCACTCTATAGCTACCTGAAAGGACCAAGTTTGGGGTCGGTCACTTCTCTGAGGCAGCTAGTGACAAGGAAAGAAGAAATGGCCTCACTTTGAGATGGGAGATTTAGATTGTATTTTAGAAAAAATTTCATCACTGAAAGGGTGCCGAGGGCAATGGTGGAATTGCCATCCCTGGAAGTATTTAAAAGGCATGTAGATGTAGCACTTGAAGATATGGTTTACATGTGAACATGGCAGTGCCAGGCTAATGTTTGGACTCAATGATTTAAGAGGTCTTTTTCGGCCTTAATTATTCCATGAATCTATGCAGTTTAGAGAAAGAAAAGGACAAAAAAGACATTTTAATGCTTTTGGAGAGGAAGATGTCTTTGATAACTTATTGGACAAAACTGCTTACTATGTATGAAATTCTAGGAGGAACCTAGTGAAAATGAGTAAACTAAGACAGAAATTTTCATATCTAATGTGGAAATGAATAAAATCTCAGATAAAAACAGTTACATATTGCAAACACTGAGTTGGTAAAAAGTCAGACATAAAAAATGTAGTGTTTTTTGTGAGATTATCCAACTTTTAATGTAGAATTCACCTCCTTGAATTTTGTGTCACTTTTCCTTTTATGTTTAGATTAGTATTTTTCACATGTCTACAAGTACTGTCTCTCTGCTTCCAGAATCAAGGATTTTATACTTGACATTCTTGATGGCAGGTAGTTTCCTTCTTCCCTTCCCTCTGCATCTTTCTCTTCCTCTTCATTTTCACCTCCTCTCCTCCCCTTTCCTCTCCTGTCAAAATTGTCAAATTCGCTCCAGCAAAATTGTAAGAATCTGATTTAGTCACATCTGCAATGAAAGAGAATTCACATGAACAGTTGGAGTATCTCAGCTGACACAGTATGGCTTCTTAATTTCCAGCAACTTTTTGTGTGTCTAGGCCTTTATATTTCTTTCTAAGCTTTTTTCAAACATTTTGAAAATCTAGTGGAGTTTATATATTGTATTATGTCTCTTATTGGAGGTACCTAACCTCATTCTTAATTTTGTTCCTCAGTGGTCTCACTGAAACTATCAGGACAGTTTACATACCTGAGTTTCAACAAGAGCTTTATAAATCTTATTTCTCTGAATGGCATAGATACCACATTACTTTGCAAGCTCTGAATCGCCTTTCAGCAACCACATAGCTCTCTGTTTGTCTCAGTTTTCATGCTGTCTCATTTGTCCTCCTTTCTTAGAGGACATCTACAAGGCTACATAGCTATCATAACTACTGCTAGACCTCAATAAACATTCAAAATGTGATTCCCAGAATAGGCAACTCTCTCCCTTCTTGGTAGGAGGGCTGATTGTGTTTGCTCAGAACATAGCTGAATTGTGCAGCTGCATGCATGTCATCATGGAATTTCTATGTGTAAAATTAACAACCAATGTTTACATAACTGGAATTTGAGCCCTGGTCTCCCGCATGCTAACAGGTCTTCTAAGGTGAAGGATTTTCAGAGATAGTGTTGTCCTTATTGCATACAAGAATATTAGTGTGGGAGAGAGGAGAAAAGAAGACTAAGTCTTCTTTTTGCTCTTCAAGGCAGTTGTCAGTATCAGATACGGAACATAGGGATTCATGGAGATTTTAGTCCCAGGAAATTTGAGGTAGTCGTGTAGAAGTGATACAATTTGCAGTGGAGCCACTGGAAAAAATATCTCTCAAATCACTCCGTGATATCTGGATTTTACATACACACTGGGAAATTAAATTCAAGTTCAGGCTCCAAATTTCTTCCATGTGACAAGTAAATACTGCTCCTTATGAGTGGTACAGTTGGAAGTTGCTCTTATTTTTCATGAACAGAGGAAAACCATGAAAATACGTTAATGTAATAAAATTCAAATATTAAATAGATGGATCTTTGTGGCAGACAGGAAATCACCTTCCTCTGCTTAGATGAGAAGTTTAGGAACCTGAGTAATTCTCTTTTTTTTTATTCTGTTTTATACCCAGAACATCTGTGAATCTTTGCACAGCCTCTTAGCTCTTACCATGAAATGTCCTTCTGTGTGAGAGATTTGTTTTGCCACAGTCCCCTTAAATTAGGATATGCAGTGCTGATTTTACTCTACCTTAATACTTTTTTTTCTGGAAATACTCCAATGAAACATAGATTAACACAGCCTGAGGTACTATACATCAGAAGAACCACTAACCTGTTCGTAGATGCCACTCTAGTGCTCACTAAATATGATGCCATCAACCATAACTAGGTTGGAATGTAAAGTAGTGTAAGCAGTGTTCTGCACTTGATTTTGGCTATAAGGCACTACTGAGGACAGTTATTACGGCTCAGCTGATAGACAGTCATTAAACTGTTAGGATTTCATTGTGTGCAATTCCCTTAAATGCTTTCTAAATCTCTCAGAAAGTTCCTGACTGAATGATATGTGTCAGTACTTCTGTACTACTTCCCTGCTTCCACAATACTTCTACAATTATAGTCAGATTTCTTCTTTAGTTCAGTACTGCCCTTATGGTTCTTATTCTCTTGCAGAGCTACAAGACATGATCTGGATTCTCCTCCTATTGTAAAACATGTCAGAGTATGTGCCTGTCTGACTAACAATATCAGACTTATCTTTCTGCAATTGGACATACTCCATTGTAAGGATGTAAGGGAATTGAGTTATAGATGTCCTATATAACCCTGTGAGGATTGATGTATGCTGCTGAAACTCTGACTACAGTAGTTCTCACTGGATGACAGGATGGGAACAGTAGGATATTTTGTTATCCATGGCCATGACATCATGTCTTCGTTTCACACACCACCATACAAAGCAATTATTCCACTCACAGAAGTTACTTGCAGACATGATGTAGATAGAATAGCAGAAAGGTAAAAATTATTTGATCAAAATTAAGTACCCCAAGGCTAAGAACCCTAAGAAAGACTGTTGTTTGGCAATTACATGAAACAACTTAATGGAGCCTAGCATCTTGCAGGTGTGCCACCCTGCATGATTTTGTATGTCAGGCTTTCAGTAGTTCTCACCTCCACCTGGGTTCTAGACTTTCTGTAAAATTCTCAGTATGATTGTGTAATATATTTCTGTTGTGATTCCTGACATTTTTGTGGTCAGACATAGAGCTGGATTAAAAAGCAGTAAATAAAATATTGGCTTGTATTGTTTCTCCTAGATGCCAGACTGTATCCCTCACACCCTCTTACCTCCCCAGTTCTATTCCTTTTTTCCTCTGTGATGAAGGGCTTTCAAATGGCTCTACTTTGCTCTTCATCTTTACTGTCATAGAGTTTTTTAACATGTGGTTTAGGCTCTCATATCCATAACTAGAGCCAAGAGAGGCTTCATCCTGAATTTACTTTAATGATAAAACAATGTCTTCTTAGCAATTCAAGGGTATCTCAGAAAGGCATCAGAAAATAAAAAATAATGACCTGTTTAATAGGCTGTATTGGAATTTATATCCACTTCTGCTAGCTTTCACCTGTCATATATTGGGGGTGGGATGTATTGATTTAATTTTAAGCAGGATTTTAATATTATAGAATAAAAGCATCTTCTGTGATAAGAAAGATTTGTAAAGCTAATGAATAAGACAGCATGCAAGATGAATAGAGAGGATTTTGTTTCCACAAAAGCTCTAAAAAGTCAATTTTTATGTGGTTGCACATTGGAAAAAAAATACCTTGGATGCAGTGCAGATAGCTCCAGATTCTCCATCAGAGTACCAATAGTGAGCTGTCAGAAATCGGCTCCTTTGTTTTTTTTTTTCTCTTTGACACTTCTTAAAAAATGAGATTAAAGGGAAAGCAGCTCTGGCTACCCTTGGAAAAGTTATTTAGCTTGCATATTGTGGAAATATCTTCCCCAGCTAGTTACTGCCGTTTTATAACACTGCAGCATATTGGATCAAAGACTAGAACTGCCACCTCCTGTTTACAATGTGCTGGAGCAGCTATAGAATTGTCAGGGCTACTTTCTGACTTCATGCAATTGGGAATAAGACTGACAATGGTACGTTGCTACCAACAGGTTCATTTCTTTTTCATTTATTTAATTTTTGGCTTTCACTTGCAATGTCAATGCAAGTAAAGCTAAAATTTTCAACCAAGAAGGGAAAGTGTCTTTTTGCATCCTTTCAAATACTCCTGAATATACCTAGAATAACAGTCACAAGTATGCATGCAATACAATTATTTCAGACACAATTTCAAAGACAAAAGCATGGAGAGAGAGGAAAAGAAAAACTAAAAATAATCCCTGAAGTGCATTCTAGATTTTTAATGTATGTTATTCTGAGACAATAATTGTTGTTAGACTGCATAAACACTATATCCCAAGGCTTAACACATAGGATACTTTTACAGCTCTGTCAGTACCAAATTCGTGTGAGAGTCATCAGTGATTTGCAGTTTGCAGTGACAATATGGTGTTTAAAAATTCCACCGACCGATAAGAATACTTCTTTTTAAAAGTGAAGTTACATTCCAAGTATCCAGAGGGCGTAATTTTAGGACTCTGGTAGGATAATCAGCACTTAGCAGCCAAATTTCTAGTTTATGTTTCTGATTTATCTTTCCAGCCTTGAGAAAGTGACTTTGCTGATTATTTTCACCAGATAGATATGCAGAGCAGCGGGATAACAGACTGCAATTTTCTCACTGGACTCAAATACAAACTTTAAGATTTCCATCACTGACTGTGCCTGTTGAGGCAGGTACCTTAGCAAGAAGATGTGCATGTACATTTAAAGGTGGCTTTTCAAGAGACAAAAGAAATAAAAAAGGAAACACGGCTACTCACCATGTTCTTATAACACCAGCTAAGGTGGAAGACCTGTGCCTTTCTTCTGTGTCACTTCCATATATACCTTAAACAAGAAATGTCGTTCTATTTCCTGCATGGGCCTTGTACAAGATCTAGGAATTACATCATTGCTCATATTTAGTGTTTCTAGTTGCTTTAAAAGTGGTGCACACTGTCATGTGAAAAATAATAGGATAAAGATGAAGGTGATCAGCTGCTTTCTTACTTGCAGTGTGCTTGGAGTATGCTGAGATTGGAGAACAAGATATACATTGGGTCATAAGACCAAGGATCTTGTGAGGATATTAAGCAACTATAATATGTTGTGTCTGGTTTGTCCAGGAGGCAGGGGAACGATGAGAAGATTAGACTCATCGAAGTTTTGCATGTGTTTATTTAACTGCTTGCATGTTGGCATTCTAAGCATAGCTAAGCATATTTTACCTTCCCAGCAGACTCTGTGTCCATGCCCTCCAGACAGTGTATCTAGCAGGCCTGGACACATCCTTCTGCCTGATCAGATGTCTCACGACCAGGCAGAGGGTCTGCTCTCTAAGAAATCGGAACATGTCTGCCTCCTTCTTGCAACGCAGTTTCAGGTTATGTATCAGACTATATTGCTTACATTAAACATCCAATGACCTGGGAATGAGGTTCTCCTTGTCCAGCTACAAGAATCTGTCCATGTCCAGTCAGAGTCTTTCTTCTACACGTGCTCAGGCAGAGATTTGGCCTACAGCGTAGGGCTACATAATATACCATCTATTTGTGATTTAAATCACTCTGAAAAGCCCAAACTTTTTGCTTACTTATTTTGTTGTTTTTGTATTGAAAGGCTGACTTTTATGTGCAAGCATCAGATTGTGGGCTCAGTGATGATGTAATGACTTTTGCCTAGAGACTTCTAAGGTTTCTGTACAGCTGATGTTTTTCCTTCATGTTCTTCTACATCCAACTAGAACTTCTTTTATTTTTAGTTATGGAAGTTTCTGATTCGATGATGATGGTGATTGTGCATCCATTTCTACCCTAGGACCTGCATACTGGGTGTGTAGTATTTAAAGGGATTAAACTTTGATAGGATTATTGTGGCAGTGCATTTTATGGTTTTATATATTCGTAAAGTTTTATGTACAGTTCTGTTACCCCTCAGTTACATTATCTGTAAATGGACTGCTCCAGTCTCCCTCCCCTTTCCCACTTGGTTTCTCCTAGAGTTGTTATCCCCTCCCTTAATTGTATTCTCCTTNGTGTGTGGCAGGTTGTACCGCCTGGCTAGTGGCTCCTGAGTCGCCAGGTTACCTGACCTCTCCTGTGGAGAGGCGTTTGGTGACCTGGTGCCCAGACACCTGTCTCGTAGCCCTCCGGTGTGGCTGCCAGCTAGCCTAGGCTTGGATAAGGATTGGGCAGTGCAGCCGCCTGAGGAGGAACCGCGGCAGATTATTTCATTTTTATCACAAAACTGTATGTAAAATAAAGGAATGTGAACTGTTTGGTACCTTGTACAGTCTGGTGCTTTGAAAAAGAAATTATTTTTCATGCAATGATAAGTAGAGTTTTTGTAGAAATTTTACAAAGTGCATAGAAAGAAGTTGTTTCTTCTTTAAAGCAAGGCCCTAAGCCAAAAAAGCAGTACAACTTGTGCAATTTCTGTCACTTTTAGATATTAGCAACCACTTCATATGCAGGTTAAAAGTAACTTTAAAGCTTAAAACTATGCTGAATCAAAAGTTGCATTTGAATCTACCTTCTTTATTTTTTTGTTCTTTTGTGTAAGAAAGTATTCCTTACATTTCTGTAAAATATTTGAGATTGAAAAGTATACATACTTTTTCTTAAATATTTTTCTCTTTCTGCATTGAGAGATCAGTAAGTTAATGAAAACTCCAGTATTTTTTCTAAACTCCTCTTCAAAAATGAAGAAACACAAGACTTTGCATTTTAGGACTGTTAATGCAATCAAGAAATTATGTCAGTAAAAACTAACTCAAGACAAAAATCTGATACTTGGTAGCTCAGAACATAAATAGAACTTTGAAATGTAGCTCAGACTGTCCTAGAGTTTCTAGCGTAGTTCACTTAGATTATCATAACTAAATTGAGTGATTATAATAACTATTATCCAGTTATAACTGTATTTTTTAATTAATTACCTTTTCTCCCAGACATCCAGTTCACACACTTATGCATTAAGATTCGAGCCATGTTTTTCAATATGCTTTTTCAAATCTTGGTGTCCTTGTGTGTATTTGCTCAAAAGAGAAGTCAAGTGGAACTATTTACTTTCTCCATATTTACCAAAATTTAGTAAGTTGGTGGTACAAAGAGCAATTGCTTCAAACCCTGCACATCAGGCCCACTTCAAACAATATTCTAGTACCTTTCTTGTTGCTACTTCTTGCCTTGTATATTAATTTTAAATATCTTCATCTAGTTCTTCTCTATATGTAACCATTTAAAATATAGAAAGTGAAACACTCTGACGGTCACAGGAGCCATCAGAATAACTTTCTCTGCCTCAGGTCCCCATTTGGAAAAATTATTTCTCTTGTTAGTGACTCAACTTCTACTAAATTTTGAGAACTTTTCACCATGGAACTGTAAAGAACTACTTTTCAGGGAGAGCAACTGTGTATATTTTCTTGCTGTGTAGTGGATAGGTGATTACACTCAGCCATTTATTTTCTCTTTTCTTCTAGCTGTAATCTGCAAATCCTGTTTTAAAAATGTTATCCCAGAGGAGGAAATAAAATTCATTGAAATGTTTGTTATAGGAAAAGCATTCTTCAAAAAGAAAATATATTAATTGGAATACCGTTACTTAGGCAGTGTCAAAGATTCAGCACAGTTTATCACTGAGTAAGAAGGAAAATGTCTCTAGGTAAATTCAGTTCATGTAATTTCTTTATAGTCTTTGAAAGTAACCAGCTAATCTCAGACCACTTGGTCAGGCACTTTCTCGCTTTTGCACCTGACTACTCAGTCTCACATCTGATACAGTTGAAAAGAAAGAAGAAAAAATTGCTTAGCTGGGTTGCTTTCCCTCTTCATAAATATGAGAATTTAGGCATTTCTTAACTGTTTCACCTGTAATTTGGATTTCATTTTTCATCTCAGAGAACAGAGTTGGGATGATGACTTTAAAATCCCTTCCCTTTGTTGATATTTATAAGCCACAGAGGGTGGAGGTTAAGCTCTGGCCCTGTTTTCAAAGTATTTCTCTTCAGCCAAGATCAGGAGCTGAGTTTCTGAGGGACCTTGTGTTCATAGTTATATTACTAGTGAGTAATGCCTTGAAACTGCACATAGTTCTGCTGCACTTCAGATGTTTATGTGGTGCTGGTTTTAGTATCTTGATTAAAATCTAGTAGTAAACATAAAGTAACTCTCTTGTCACTATATATTTTCAGAGTTTTACTATTTTTTCACTGCTTCTCTTTATGATCAGAGTAATAAATGCACCTCTATAGGTTTTTCCCTGACGTTTTATGCTTCTTACTCCATGAATAAAATCTGCTGCAGCAATGCTAAAATAATGTGTCAAGCAGTTAAATAAGCTGAATCACCTTATTAAATAAATATTTTGCAATATTTAAAAGTAAGACATATATTTTAGAAAAAATATGCAATTGACTAGTTTGTGGTTTGCATTGTTTTGGGGGAGCGGGGGGCAGGTTTTGGTTTGGTTTTTAATTCCGTGAAAGACAAGCCAGAATTGCTCACCTTTACATGCAGATAAATGTGGAATGAAGTAGCCTTGGCAAATCTTACAGAACATAACTATCCTTATAATTACACATAGATTTATTTAAAATTACCCCTACTCATTACTGGCATTTTCTTAAAAATCTGTGGAACTGTTAGCTTTTCCCTTTACTTTTCGGTTTTGGGGGGTTTTTTTGCCTAGTAGTATAAAGCAATGGTCAGGTTCAGTGTTTAATGAGGCAGCCATTCTGAACACGTAGAGACAAAGAAGAGGTTTCCCTGGCAACGAGGACCATGCCAAAGCTCTCAGAACAGTTATTTCCACAGTATTTGGTTCCTTTTTTATGTAGGATGCCTGTTAGTGTGAGTTCTGACAAGTTTCTCAGAGATCACATCTCCTTAAAATACATAACAAAATACAGCTAAGGCTATGATTTATGAGTAAACTGAAAAGTGGTGAGCCGACATATATTTTTTCAGTTTTATATTTTTCCTTATGGAAGCTTAAAACAATGTTTACTACAAGATCCTTACACATGTCTAAGGCTATTAAATATACTGCCTTTATCTCTTTAGAACTTAACTGGTCTCAGCAAAATTTGTGTGAGTTCACTGAATTCTGAACCATAACTCTGCTATTACAAGAATATGCACTGACTGAGGTTTTAATTCTGAAATACTTATGAATTTAAGCATATATAGATGTAACTAAAGATTCAGAATCATGTATAATATAACCTGGGTTTAAATGTCTGTTTAAATGTAGGGAAATATTACAGCAATAAAGTATTGAAATTCTAGTAATTTTTAACTATTTCAAATTAAAAAGTTATTACAATGAAATTAAGTGTTTTAATTAGTTCAAATCTTTACTTACTAGGAACATCTGAAATCTATGAACTTTTTACGATAAAGAATTGTAAAATCAGATTAAGAGATGAGCTCTTCTACATCCTTACAATTTCTTGAGGGAACTGAGAAGATTAGTACATTACCCAGCCCTAAGTTTGGTCAGTATCTTGAAATTGTTCATGCAGATATCCAGCTCAGCTCAGAGATTTAATCTGGAAAGTGTTCTCAAAGTGCACTTGTTCACACATATTAATCATATAGTTGCAATTTCCACTTCATGTAGAACAGAAGCATTAATCTCATGTCCAAAATATCCACTGGAGATAGGGAATAAAATAGTTGCAGTTGGAAGGGACCTGCAAAGACCAGCTAGTCCAACTGCTAAAAACACATATTTAATTCCACCTTCTTCTTCAAGAGATTTCAAAACAACTACCTTTCTTTCTTTCCCCCTTTCTCTCTCCCTTCCTCCTTCATTGCTCCCTTCTGTCCTCTTGCCCTAAGAACCACAGCCTTGTGACTACATCATTGTATGAAGGAATGGATAGAAATGCTATGAGCTTCTTTAGGCAGTAAAAAGGACTGTTTCTGAACAGTACTGCAACCAGCAGATTTTTACTGCAGTCATCATTTTATCTGTCAGTAGCTGAACTTTTAAGTCATTAATCCAGCTTATTTTTGGGGGGGAGGGAAAAAAAAAAGGACCCTGAGCACTTTAAAGCTCTTCAAGGGAAAATTCAAGCATTAGGATCCCAGGAGGACAAAACCTCCCTACAGCCTTGAGTAAAGCATCCAAAAGGCAGAATTTAATATCTCTGTCTTCATTATTCACTATTGATGATCTGTAGGAAGCTACATAAAGAATGGTTATGCATACTGAGTGGAGTCCTGCATATTTAGAGAGGACCCCAGGCAGGTGCTTCCAATGGGATCTTAAACAGATGGCAATTAACTCCCCCTGTCTGTGAGACGCGAAGGTCTTCTGACTTGGCTGGAAAAATTAGGAGCCTTAAAAACAGGATTTGCAAAGTTCCTTGGGTCCAGTTCTTATACACTAATTAAATCACTTGTCACAAGTTTAGATGGGATTGATAGGGCTAGGAAGATATTGCTTTGCTCTTCTTTATATCCTGTCTCAATTTCACTTCCATTGTTATATGTAAAGTCAAGTTAGTTGAAAAATAGTAGGAAAGTAAGAAGAAAACTAAAAATGACAAATAGGAGGAAAAATAAATTAAAAAGTGGAATCTTGCTTTGAACTAGTAAGGATGATATTTTTTTTTTTTCTCCTGTGAAGATTGCAAAGGAAACTCATTTCAGCTTTGTAAGACCATAATGATTGCTTCAGACACAAAATGAATCAGGACTCTTGTTGGATTATGTGGATGGTATTTCTACTCTTCCCTAGTGGGATAATTCACAGCCTGCAACTGTGGCATGAAAACTCAAATATTTTTCTTTTTGGCTTTAAAAGGAAGGACCTGCATTCATTTGCGCTTTTTAAGAAAGGGGTAAAGAAGAATCGAAGGACCATTAAAGATTAGTAGCTTGAAACAGAACAATCATAAAACAAAACAACATAAACAAAAAAGGAATTAATTTGTATCTTTTTAAGCAGTAATAGTCTAGTATTTGAAAATGAATGAGAAGATATGTACTTGCTCAGATGTATAAATAACAAGACAATGGTTATAAACAACACCTTTTCTGCTGTCAAGAATCATAACTTTTTACTTATGCTCTTAAAGAATTAAATTTTCTTTTTATACAGCAAAATTGTTTAGTATTATTAATACCTGTTAAAACAAATTTCTTGGATTCTGTGTATGCAATACAACCAAATCAGGTAATACATAAACCATAAACTTGCTATTCTATATCATTAAAAATACTTTGCTAATTCCCAGCTGAACTTCACTCCCAAGTACATGTTTATTAGTCCAGGAATCTCTCCTCTCAGGGAAAAACAAACAAAAAAACACCAACCAACTAACCAAGGAAAAACTCAACAAAACCACAAACAAATGAACAAACAAAACACCACAAAACAAAACAGAACAAAAACAACAAAGAAACAAAAAACATCAAACCTAACAAACAAAAAAGCCCCAAATAAGTAAATCTTGAATTCAATGTTTCTTTTCTTGCTAGTACATAAACTTGGTCTTCCATAGAATGTTTCTTAAAAGCTTCTCTAAAGTTTTTTCATACTCTGTAAATTATTTTCTTCCTCTAATGGCTTGTTGTATTGTTTGCCAGTACAATGATTAGGAAAGCACTAATAACACTTAAGCTAATTAAGGTTTTCAGAAAACATTGGTTACGTTGTTCTCATTAACAGTCTTTTTAAAAAAGTGCTATTCAGATATACGAAAAAGAAGATTACTTTTAAATCTCAATAAATGAGTGTAAGTGTTCATATTCTGGTACATTAACAGTTTGTTCCAGTACATTGATATTTTATGTGAAAATTCTACTCTGCAATTAATATGCTTGATGCAAATTGAAAAACCAATAATCCATCCTGCTCTGTTGTAATGTAAGAGCATATTATTATTGAGAAGCTACAGGATACCACAACCATTTTTTAAAGTTGAATGCTCATTACCTTAAATCTGCATATAAAATGGTTTATTTTCAGAGTAGGTAATATATAACTGAATGTATTATGATACACATGAAAATGCAACAAATAGCAATGATAACAATAACAATAATTAGTCCAGTGTGTTTCACTTCCATGGAGATATTTACACCTTCAAGCATCAGTAATTAAAATAGTTTAAAATTAAATACAACGTGGTAATGAAATGCCTGACTGTTCTACATAACCTGAGATATCTTAATGGTCACTTGTATTAAACCTCAAAATAGTGAGGTTATCTTGTTAGGAATTTCCCAAATCTACTGAAGAGAGTTACATTTTTGTACATATAATGTCAGTTAATAATTGTGTAAATGTAAATAAAATGTCACTGCCACTTACTCTCTCTGAAGGCATTTTTAGCTGCAGTGATTGCTAATGATTGATTATTGATACTGAGATACCCTTTCCTGATCAGATGCGAAACATATATTAAGAAGGAACATGGTTCTGATGGGTTGACCCTGGCTGGATGGCAGGTGCTCAAAAAGCCACTCTGTCACTCCCCTTCTCAGCTGGATGTGGAAGAAGAAATTTAAGGAAAGGGTCATGGAATGACATAAGGACAGAAGGAGATCACTCACCAATTACTGTCATAGGTAAAACAGTTTCAGTGTGGGGAAATCAGTTTGATTTATTGCAAATGAAATCAGAGAAAGATAATGAGAAATAAAAACAAATCTTGAAAAATATCTTCCCCCCCCACTCCTTCTTTCCAGGATCAACTTCACTGCTGAGTTCTCTACCTCCTCTTCAACAGTGGTGTAGGCATATGAGGAATGTTAATTGTGGTCAGTTCAAAACACTGTCTCTACCACTCTTTCCTTCTCAGAGGAAAGATTCCTCACACCCTTACCCTGCTCCGGGGTGGGGCTCCTCCCGCAGGACACAGTCCTCCACAAACTTTTCCAACATCTGTCCTTCCACTGGCTGCAATTCTTCACAAACTGCTCCAGTGTAGGTCACTTCCACAGGAAGCAATCTTTCAAGAACAAGGTGCTCCAGCACCAGGTTTCTGACAGGGTCACAAGTTCTGTCAGCAAATCTTCTCCAGCATGGACTACTCACTTCATGGGACCACAGTCCCTGCCAGGAACCAGCTCCAGCATGGGCTTCTCAGACTCACATCCTCCTTTTGGGCATCCACCTGTTCTGACATGGGGTTCTCCATGAGCTGGATCTCTGCCCCCCATGGAATTCCATGGGCTGCAGGGGCACAGCCTGTCTTACCATGGTCCCTATGGGCTGTAAGGGAATCTCTGCTCTGATGGCTGGAGCACCTTTTCCCCTTCCTTCTTACTGACCTTGATGTTTGCAGAGTTGTTTCACATATTCTCACTCCTCTCTCTGGCTGAAGTTCAACACCCATCCCCACTCTCCTCTTAACTGTGTTATCCCAACCATTACTGTTGGACTCTGCCTTGGCCAGTGCTGGGCCTGTCTTGAGGTCCACTGACATTGATTCTATCAAACAGCTTCTGGCTGTTTCTCACCGAAGCTGTTCCTGTAGCTCCCCATTACTGTGTCTGTGAATCACATATTTAAGAATTATCATTAAAATCCACATTCATCACACAATCTTCACATACTCCACTCCCATCACTCCCATCAACAAAAAATTTCCCCACAGCAAAATCAAACACCAAACAAGTCACTGTTCTAGCAATTTTCTCATTAACAATGTGACATCTTGTTGTAACTCTTTCAGAATATTGCTACTTCATGTAGTTTACCATAAACTAAACTCAGAATGAATAAAATTAGAAAACTAGATTCTTGCAGCAAAGATTACAGCAAGATTAGGTGATTAAAAACCTAATCTTGTTCTTGCTGATAAGTTATTATTTTTCTTAACATGCCATGTGTAGTGGAACCAATCTCCAAAACCAACCCCAACCGAAAATCAAAATCTAAATGTGTGATTGATGGCTTAATTGGTATGGTATTATAGCTTTAAAGCTTGCTTTTAAATAGAAGGTCTTTAAAGCTTTCTTGACTTCACAAAGTATGTTCGAGTCTTTTTCAGGAAAAAAACCACATTGAATTTTGTACCAAAGGGAAAAAAATCCAGAGCTAAATATCCACTTTTGTCAGTCAGCAATGCCAGTTCACAACTCATGTCAACTTTCTATTCATGTTTTCATCTTTTTTAGTATTTACTCTTTTGATCTTATGAAACCAAACATTATTGATGAATTTGAATTCAACTCCAAATTCTATTCTTCCCTTTCTTTCATGAGTTCATTAAGTATTCCCTGCCATCAAGAAAAGAGTAAAGTTGCATTAACAGAAATATTTCCTCCTGTTAAGTTAGGCAGTAGATAACGGTTTGTAATGTGTGCAAAAACAAGAAAAGGAAAAACAAAAACCATAGAAAAATACCATTTACATATTGTCATTAAATTTTATAGGAAAGTATGCTAACAAGAAAACCAATTTTTTGTTTTCTTAATTGTCATAGTGTCATCAAATTACTACTCCTTGATGTCTTTATCTCTCTGTAGCAGCAAAAACAGCATAAATCATCTCTGCTATTTTTCCCATTAAGTGTTTCCTATTTCCTTTTTCAAGCTATAGAAGTATCCAGTGCTGAGCCAAGTGAAGGGAAAAAGCTTTATGGACATAGGGCATGTTCTAATGATTGACATCAGTGCTTAGCACAGACGTATTTCCATGAAAGACACATTGCTGCAGAATGACATAACATACTCATCCTTTTTTCTTGATTTACAGCAGCAAATTTTATGTGACATATTAAATGAAGTGCCCATCAGTCCACTGCACAGAAAGCTGTATTGGGTTAGGTTTTGGTAGCAGCAAAGCTGCAGGGGAAGCTTCTGTGAGAAGCTGTTAAGAGCTTCCTCTATATCTGGGAGAGCCAATGCCAGCCGGCTCCAGGATGGACTCTCCACTGGCCAAGGCCAAGCCAATCAGGAATGATAGTAACAACTCTGTGAAAACATATTTAAGAAGAAAAGAAAAAGAAATTGTTGGGAAGATGAAAATTGCAGCCAGAGAGCAGCAGAGTAAGAACATGTGAACAACAACACAGACACCAAGGTCAGTAGAGAAGGAGCGGGGAGGAAGTTCTCCAGGTGCCGGAGCTGAGGTTCCCCTGCAACCTGTGGTGAAGACCATGGTGGAGCAGCTGTGCCCTTGCAGCCCATGGAGGACCATAGAGGTGCAGAGATTCACCTACAGCCCATGGGGGAGACCCACATTGGAGCAGGTGGATGCCCAAAGGAGGCTGTGACACCATTGGAGGGCCATGTTGGAGCAGGGTCCTGGTAGGGACCTGCTGACCCCTGAGAAGAGGAGCCCATCCTGAAGCCACTTTTCAGGGTAGGACTTGCGGCCCTGTAGGAGACCCATTCTGGAGCAGTCTGTGTCTGAAAGACTGCACTCCACGGAAAAGTGACCCATGTGGCAGCAGTTCATGCCTATGGGATGCGCTCATGCTGGAGAAGTTTGTGAGGGACTGTCTCCAGTGGGAGGGACCCTACAGGAAGCAGGGAAAGGACTCCTCTACCTGAGCAGTGTCAGAAACAACCGGTGATGAACTGACCACAACTGCCATTCCCTGTCTCTCTGTGCTGTTGTGAAGGAGGAGATAAAACTTGGGAATGAAGAAGGGGTGGGGGAAGGTGTTTTTAAGATTTATTTTACTTCTCATTCTCCTGCTCTGATTCTGTTAGCAATGCATTTAATTAATATCCTCATTTTGACTCTGATTTGCCTGTGATGATGATTGGTAAGTGATCGCTCTTGGTCCTTACCAGTTCATGAACCCCTTGTTCTATTTCTCTCCTCTGTGCTGTCCAGTTGCAGAGGGGAGCGATAGGGAGATTTTGGTTGGTAACTGGTGTCCAACCAGGGTCAACCCACTACAAAAGCAAAGACCATACTTTGAAAATGATTATACTATCACCACTTCACAGTAAGTTTCAAGAGAATATCTCCATTAATACTTATTTCCAGAAAAACTCTGAAGAATACAATGTAATTTAATGTAATGTAATTTAAACTGTTATCAAACAAATAGAGGGTTTAGGAATGGTATTCTCTAATTTAGTGTTCCCACTGCAACCATGCTCCGCTCGCTCACTTCCCCCTCCCCTTTCTTTTCCCACACTCCATGAGAGGCTGGAGAGGAGAATTAGAGGCACAAAAGGTGAAGATCACGGGCTGAGATAAGAATAATTTACTGGAAACAACAATGAGATAAGAAAATTAATGACAAAAGTGTTCAATAGAAATGTGATTCACATGCAAAATGCTCCCCAAGAAGCCCAACCTGACTGCCACTCTACTCCAACCTGGAAGAGACACTTTCCCCCATTCCTAGAAAATGACATGAGGTGGTGTAGAATAATCTCCAGGTCCTAGCTATGCTGCTTCTGGCTACTTCAGAAATTAATTCTGTCCTGGCCAGGATCAGGACAAACCTGTGTGAATCCTCATTGTTCAGTCATGAACTATGATAGACTCATGTATTCCTAGAGGCTTCCAGCTAAAAGCCTTCACTAGAGGATGCCACCTCAATAGCAACACTCTCCGTTACCAAAATCTAACCATATAATGTCAGTGGACAGGCAACACAGCAACTTTCTGCAGCTGCCCAGTTTGTACTGGAGTGCTGGATACTCCACTGCTAGTACTGTTACTTTAAGTATTGCCACAGCTGTAAAAAATTAATATCAGGTACCAAATACCCTGAAAACTTTTTTAAACCCAGGTAAAGGTTTACTACAAGAAAATCAATAATGCGTAGCAATGCATCTATTCTGTTTAGAGACACTCATTTTCTGCCTGTGCTTTAGAACTCCAAGAGATTTTCCTAAAGTAACTGGAATACTGCACAAGATCATGAAATCAAAACCTTCCTTCAAAGGATTGCTGTCTGAACAGAATCCCCTTTCTTGGTACACATGCAGTTTTCTGAAACCAGAATATTTGTAAGACCATATTCAGACTTTCTTCTCTCATTCTCCAGGAGATAGCTTTTCGTTTTCTTCCTTCTACAGAAATGTGGAATGTCAGACTAAAAAAGTACTCCCATCATTTAGATATTACAGAGTAATCTTGAACCTGATTTGTATACAGAATATGCAAATCACCGCTCCAGCACTTACATGGCAACAAAAAGTTCATCCTTCCCTTCTTGATTTTTTCATACTCTCAAATCGAGTTTTCTTATAAGCACGTTCAACAATAATGTAATCTGGCCAGAGTAATGAAAATAATGAATCAGTGTGCTGTTTTTGCTAGGATAGAGTTAGCTTTCTTCACAGTGGCTAGCGTGGGGCTATGTTTTGCATTTGTGCTGAATACAGTGTCAATAATATAGAAATGGTTTTTCTATTGCTGATCAGGACTTACACAAGATCCAAGGCCTTTCTGGTTTTTGTACTGCCACACTGGCAAGGATGCTGGTGGTGGATGGGAGGCTGGGAGCAGACACAACAGGGACACTTGACCCCAACTGACCAAAGGGGCATTCCAGACCATATGAAATCATGCTCAGTATGTAAAGTGAAGACTGAAGAATGTATGTAAAGACTGAAGAAGTGGGGTGGATGTTTGGAGTGATGGCCTTTATCTTCCCAAATAACCTTTGTGTATGATGAGGCCCTGCTCCCTAGGGATGGCTGAACATTTGCCTGCCCATGGGAAGCACTGAATTAATTCCTTGTGTTTTTTAATTCCTTTGCTTTTGTGTGAAGCTTTTCCTTTCCCCAGTAAACTGTCTTAATCTCAACCCATGAGTTTTCTAGCTTTTACCCTTCCAATTCTCCTTGATCCTACTGGGTGTTGAGGAATGAGCAAGGTGCTGCCTATGGCTTGGTTGCTGGCTGGAGTTAAACCACAACAATCAGTCAAAATGACACACCACTTTAAGGTGGTAATGAATGGGAGGTGAAATTAAAGGCTTTGAAGGATACTTTTGCAGTAACCAAGTAGGAGATTCTAAAATTGTGTGTAAGTTGTCAAATATCATCCTTTTTTAAGAAAACACTTTAAAACTCACAATAATGACTTCTATAGCAATTAGTTTCTTAATCTTTGAGAGTTGTCAACACATCTCCAGCTGTATGTATGAATGGAGGTGTATGGATGGAGACGGTTCATTACAACCCATTCCTGTATTTCAAACTATGTAGATGTGTAAGAACGGTTTTAACAGCTAATGCCAAACTAACCCAAAACTAACCCTTTACTCTGACTGTAACTTCCTCCTGTTGCTCATCTAGCACTAATTATCTGTGATTTCTCCTGGCATAGGAGTCTTATTGGAAAGTATTACCATCCTGAGCATACAACAGAAATGTTCAACTCCAGCATTCTCATGACTGAGCAATGTCTAACAAGCACAGCTTTCCCCTTGATTTGGTTTAAATTTAGGAAAATAGAAATCAAATTGGGAAGAAATTTTAGATTTAAATTCTTTATTCCTATCCCCTGAATGACATTATTGAATAGCACATTCTTTAATACTCTATAATTTGATGTAGCATAATGTACTATCATTGTTTACTATCCCAGCAGCAGTTGTAATCCCCTGAGAGTCACCAGCCTGTCATGGACAGAACAGCTGGAGAAAGGAAGTGATCTGCACAATGTAAGGCATACAGCCACATACTTAAGTCTGAACACCCACTCTGGTGGCAACAGGCTGATAATATTCAGAGTGGCTGTGACAGCTGACAGAATGGCACTAACGAAATTTTCTTCATACTTAACAAATTCACAAAAAATGAGCCTTAAAGCCAGCAGTATTCAAAGCAAACGAGAACAAAATTTGTAAAAATGAGTGTCATAGTTTCAAGGGCCGGGACCGGTTTATCACTGTGTGGATATAACCAAAACCTGTATATTCTATACTCTCTATGTAATTTCTGATGGGCTGTTAGTAATAACTTGTTGGTAGCAGCTGCCCAGGGCACACCTCACACCCCAGGCTACAATAGGTAAGGAAAGGGAACCCCAGGAGGCATTAACTCTTCCATACCCATCTGGAGGAGTTCTCTGTGCTAATGGGCCCAGCTGCACTGACACAATAGGCACTTACAATGGCCTAGATCATCAAAGAATACAAAAATATCCCACAACTCACCAAGCTAAACCACCTATTGTGAAACTCCCTGCCCTGGGGGAGGTACTGGACATTCCCATCTGAACCTGGGGATATATAGTCTTTGGGTTTTGGAACTTGGAGCACCACTTATCAGATCCAGAGGGAGAACAGAACTCCAGCAGGACTGTGACTGCCACTCTTGAGGAGATTGCCATCATTCCTTCAACAGGACTGTGACCATCATCTTGACTACCAGGTTTCCTTTCCTTCTGCTTTGCACCCAGGGGAACTGCAGAGTGCTTGGCGCAGGAGCTAATGAGCACCATGCTGTTCCTGTCCCAGGGTTCTGGGTTGTACTTTGTCCTTGTGGGTCAAAGGCAATTTTTTTTACCTTGTGTTGTTGTGTGTATTGTAATCTTTTTAGTAAATTGTAGCTCTGACTTGTGGTCTCTCTAAATTGGGTTAGTTTCTCCAGCTGGTTTACTTTTAAACCAGCACAATGAGGTATCATTTTAAATTAGATTTGTTTATGCTGAATGGCTTCTTTTGAAAACAATTGCATTCTATTTGCGACTATACATACATGGACTCTTCTTTGTATTAGCTCTCCTTCTCCACCCTTCACTCTCTAACAGACAGCTGAGTTTTTTCTTTTTATTTTTTTAAAAAGAAGTCCTTCACTCTATCACAGCACCTATTCCATTTTGTTCCTCTTTCACCATCACATTTCAAAGACTTTCAGGAGTCAGACAAAGTTGTTTCAACAAGGTAGCACTTTCCTTCACAGAAAGGCAAAATTCGTCTCTATATAAGGCAGAAGCAGTAGGAACAGTCAAGGTATCCTCACAAAATTTTTTTTTTCTTTAACACATCATATACCCATTACTGCTGGAAAATTCTGAGATAAATACAGTGAGCAATGGTTGTGAAGGGAGACCACATGATTTATTTATTCTCCCAATGTAGGATACAGAATTAGGTGAATTAGCAATATGCTTAAGCAAGGCAGTCTGTGACAGAAATGTGGCAGTCTAGGATACGATACTGTAATCAAAACATGTCTAGTTATTGGTAGGCTTGTAACTAACAGAGATGCAGGAAAAGGAAATCCATATTTGGACAAAGGCCTTCACCAGAACACGACAACGGAAAGACACCATGTTTGGGAAACACGCATGAATAGTGCATGACCACAGCTATGGCTGGACCAGAAGGCACATGGACACCTTGTGAACACTTTAACCCTCAGCTGATTGGTTTGAGACAGACCTTAGGGGAACCTATGGCTGGAGTTATAGATATCTAACAGGAATAAACATTTGGAAAATGTAAACCATTTTATAGTATAAAAAACAATGCTGTATCACAATAAAGTGATTCACGATTCAAGATTCATGATTCGAAATTCTCTCCATCAAAAGAGTATCTCCGAATCCATTGCCCACTGTAAACACAGCCAAACAGGGACAAAAGAACCTCATATAAAAAAACCAATATCCCCACATCACATAGGGAGTCTCAGTCCCTGACTGGAATAGAATCCAGATCTATCTGTCTATTACAGGTTTTTATATCAGTGTTCCCAAGTTAAATCCTCTGCTTTAATGTAAAGAAAATGTCTTGCGTGAGAATATAATTTTTAAGATTATTTATTTTAATAGTTCAATATGTTTAAACCCCCATGTAACTTCAGACTTCTTTTTCCTGAGAGGAACTTGAGAGTTCTTTTTAGCTGTGCAAAGAAACACAGTGCTGACTTCTGAATTTATACTTTTTTTTAAGTATTAAATTTGAGTACTTAGTTACACTGTTGTTCTTTGAGGGTTATTTTCCATATATGTACTCTTTGAGATCTACAAAAATTAGTAAAAGACAGGACATCATGACAGATATTTCCTTTCAGTTGTACAGTGTTTACTATCTGTAAAGATGCTGTGATGCAAAAATGATAATGAAGACTGTCTCAGAGACAAGCTGTGGAAACAACTGATGTTTTCTTTGTTTATATTATGGCTTTAAAAAACTTACCCAGCTATTGACATGTACTTCCTGAGGACATTCAGTTCACTGAATGAGCTGAATAAAGACATTTATTAAAAATGTTCGAACACAGTGTCATTAAGAATAAGGTTTTTTTGTTTTGTTTTGGTTGGGTTTTTTTTTAAATTTCAGTACATGCTATATTCTTTTACAAACTCAGATAAAGCTAGTAAGTTACATAATGGATAACTCTGAACATATACACCTTGCAAAGTCAAATAAACATGTTGTGACACTGTCGGTTGGAAATTGTAATTGTAGCATACAGTAAAAAGACTTTACAGACAGNTATCTATAGAAATATAACAATATGATAATATAAAGGTATCCCTTAAGAAAATGTACAAGGAAAAGAAGGAAATAGAAAGGAAGGGTAAGAGTGGATATTGGAGAGGAAAGATATCACCACAGATGGATCCAGCTACAAGATTTGATTGTTGCAATTCAGGTATTATTAGTCAAAGTGATGGTCGCAGTCTTGATCTGTCAGGGGTGATGGAAGCCCACACAACATAAATTTCAATTCAGAGATCCACCTGCAGCTCATAGAGGACCCCATGTCAGAACAGGTCATTTGGAGGCCCGAAGGAGGTTGTGAGCCAGTGGGAAGCAGGCTCCTGGCAGGACTTGTGGCCCTGAGGAAAGAGGAGCCCATGCTGGAGCAGGCGAAGAGTGTAAGGAGTCCTCCTCCAAGAAGGAAGGAGCAATAAATGTGTGAATACATGACCGCAGACCCCGTTCCCCATCCCTACTGTGCCACTGGTGGGAGGAGAAGGTAGAGAAAATTGGGAGTGGAGACTGGGAAGAAGAGAGGGGTGGGGGTAGGGTTTTTTAAGATTTGGTTTTATTTCTCATTGTCCTATTCTGATTTTATTGGCAATAATTTAAAGTAATTTCCTTGAGTCAAGTCTGTTTTGTCTGTAACCATAATTGGTGAGTGATCTCTTCCTGTTCTTCTCTCAACCCATGAGTCTTTTGTTCTGTATTCTCTACCCTGTCTAGTTGAGTACCTGGTGTCCAGTCAGAGCCAACTCATTCCAAAGCTCCAGCTGTCATTAGAAGAGTATTTTAAAGACCATTAGGAAAATTGTGATTTTTTTTAAAAAAGAAACCAAGAATTTATTCCAAACAAAATGTAAATACTACTAGTGTAGTGCAAGAACTGTTATACAGATAGAGAATTCCAGTAGGTAACTATTAGTTTCTCCAGTCTTTCTGACAACACACATTTTCTCTTCCCTTCAAATTAATTTTATAGTAGATTACAATGCCTAAAAACTCCCTGAGGATTTGAGATAACTGAAAAAGGACAACTGCTGAAGCACTGTATGCAAATTTTTCACTACGAGTACGATCTTCTCAGAGACACTTCCCAAATATTTCAGCTAGTGCCATGTGTTCTTTATCTTGGAGAATGGTCTGAACTTTAACCCAAACACTCTTTAAATTCATGCTGTGCAAAATCTACTGCTGAGAAAAACTGATTTTTTGAAATCAGTTAAAGCTTCACCTTTAAGTTTGATGTGCTTGTAAATGGATTATCTCTGTTGGTTATTTTCTTATATTTCATATCTGAACTAATTAGACCACTGTAATGTAATCCCAGTAATCTAAAATGTTGTTTATATCTTGCTCCTTGTGGATTTTTTGTGAGTTATTTCAGGAGTTTCTTTTAGTTTGCTTTATATGTAAGACTGTCCCAATCCTCCTCTCATTTTGCAGTCTCTCACAGGTGATACATAAAGAGACTACGACAGTGGAAGTTTCACTAGACCAGAATAAGCATAGTACTCTGATCAATCAAAACTGAAGGGAGATAACTTCTCAGGCATTTGCTAGAATCTGGGATTCTATTAAGTGCCTACCAGCTCTGAGGTACAGACTCACTTAATGTACTGGAAGGCTTCCTAGTGGATAAGATTATTCTTTCAGCTATTTTTTCATGCTACCATCCCTCTGACAACTGGGAGCCTCTCTCTTTTGTGTGGATTAAGTCTGTGCCAGCTGCTATTTTTTTCTCTGATTCCCATTACATAAACACTGCCTTATTAACATGACCATATTATTCACAGTCATTAAAAAAATAAAATTAAAAATATTCTATTATGTAGTTAATTAGGATTGTTTTTATATTGATGGTATCAAATCCTTATTGACCCTGATTTTATAGAGGTCTGTATGTTTGCTTGCTAACAGCATGATAATTTCAATGAATGGGGAAAGATAAAGCTACATACATATGCAGCCTTTTATTTCTGCGTTTGACTTATTTACATTAAACACACAGTAAACACACTTCATAATTCACAGAAGGCTAAGCCAAAGTCATCAATACAAGTGAACAAACCCATGTTTTGAAGCCTATTCTCTGTCTGATACTCTAAGGTGGGTATACACAAAATCATTATGTATTCTTCACCACAGGTCAGTTGCTTAGCTACGAGAGAAGTAGAGAACTACTAATTGAAAGTATTCAGTATTGCTGGCAGCATCTGTTGCAGGACACTGGTTTTGGAAACAGTCAAATATAAATGTTGCAGGAGGAAGAATGAAAGAAAAATCCCCACAACACCATCTTGCTGAAAATGACAAATGTCTTTCTTCAATATTCTAATATATAGATTATCACTAGTGATACGATATTGATTCTGATGACCAGTGATCAAATAATCCTGTGATGAATTTAGTTGTTGTAGAGATTAATTATTCCCAACAATTATATATACTTTAGTTATATTTTAGATGCAACTGTTATTGCAAATAGTAAAGTAATTTCTTATTTATATAGCTCCAGTACATTTCCAAGTGACAATTTACGTTCAGGGATCCCTAGATAATTGTGGCATCATTAAAATAAAAAAAACTAAATTAAACAAAATAAACAACTGGACAGAATATTATCTCTCATGAGTTCCCTAATTACTAAAACTCTTTCATTTAATTCACATGTAAACCTGAAACTTAGTAGTGCAACAAGCACTCCTTTACTTTAGCTCAGAGAAGGATTCAGCAATACATTATCGATTTTTCACAGTATTCTCTGGTGTAGATGTATTTTAATTTTTTTTTATTTTGCATTCAGTGTTTTATAACTTTATTTTTGGCCAGTGTTAATGTCTGGAATATAAAAGTTAAGGCCATCCTGTTGAGATAAATGAGACACTCTCTTTAATCTACTGTCCTTCCATCAGACTTTTCAAATAAGATATTGTCAACCTTTACCTTTCAGCTGCCAGGTTAAAGAAAAATAAACTCGGGTTAGAATTACATTCTACCGCAGTCTTTGCATATAAAGCATTAGGAAATAATTCCTTGAAACAAAGTCTCAGGTTTTATAGAGAAACTTGAGTTAAATTGCTTCCATAGAAAAATGTCTCACAGATAAATTCACATAAATTCAATAAATCTATATTAACATAGACAGTTTTTAAAGTTAGGATGGCTCATAATGATGACTTTGTTTACGTACCATGTTGTAGATTTGATAGACTGCAAGTGGATTAAAAATACGAGTTTGTCATATTTGTCTGATTTCAAGAAACTCCAAACCCAAAGAGAAACTTTCATACTTTCTGGACCTACTTAAAATACATTATTTATTATAGAGTAGACAATGCTATTATACTAAAAACCCCACACAAACAAACAAAAAAACCTGTCATTATTACACTGTCCCACAAAATCACTTGTTGCAAGACTATCTGTTCACATAACAGGATTTCATACTGTCTTACCTGGGAGAAGAATCCAGAGTAAATAAAACAGATTTAATGGACAGACTGCCCCATGTTAATTTAGCACGTATTTATCTTGTGTTACTGAATTAAGTGTGACATTGAAGGTCTCCAGTTATATAACTCACAACTCAGTAAATCCTTTTTTTCTAATTTAGTCGTTCATCGTGAATTTAAAAAAAAAAACATCCTATTTTGCTTAAGTTGTATAGTTGTTCACTACGAGTGTGCTTGGAACTGTGCCTTGGAGGCCTTTATAAAAGAGTCCCTAATCTGAGTCACTGAGGAAGGTAACAAGTGCAGCTTGTTGCAGATAATTTCAGCTCACACAATTGCACATTCTAAATAAGATATCAATTTGTATATCCACATATTTGTGACTACATCAACTTTCAGAAAAAGGTTAGCAAGGTAGCTGACATTGCCCTTCATAGAAATAGTATATGATCCACAGGGAATAAAAAAAACCCCCACCTGAAGTGCAGTGATATGTGTAGTATACCAAAGCCGCCTTAATGATAACCTGTGAGTTCAACCAAAATTTCAGCCTCCTCAGACAAATGATTGTTTTTCCTTCTGTAAAACAGTTACAGTTCTATAAACACTAAAGCATCATTCAGTAGTCTCAGCTAACATCTGACATCCCAAAGCCTAAGGAACATTGGCAATGTCACAGCTTCCTTGCCATGACATGGGTCTTTCCAGAGATGATTCTACTCTATTTAAGCTCTGTATTTCTCTTGGTTTTCCTTTCTATAACTTTATCTTTCAAAACTAAATTTTTTGTTACATGGAGAAAGTAGATTTAACTTCATAATTTAATGTAATTTTAAACTAGCAGCTGCTTGATGCTTAGTTGCCAGCTGGGTTAAAATCATGACACTCTGACAAGTGCTTTTAATCCCTTGCTATCTTTTTGAAATGCCTTGAAATCTATATAGACCATTTAAGGATCAATGAATCTTTGGTCCTCTCTTAAGTATTCCTATTTGATGTAAATAATAAAACTGCTAACATAGAAGACTGAAGTGTTTCAGTTAATACTATTTTAAGTTTTGGAAGTAAGTAAGTGGTGACTGAAGGGAAAATACTTTTCATCCGAGCAGATATCAAGAATTTAAACAAGAACTAATAAAGTTGCACCTTTCAAATCACAAGGTATGGATAATTTACAAACAATAATTGAAAAAAGCTCAGCTAATGCAGTCTCTGAACCATTAATATTGAGTTTTAATAACACTGAAGTTCCCAAAAGACTGGTAATAAACTGTCACAGCATGTCTGGTTTAATAAGATAAAAAAAAGTGGCCCAAATAATTATATATTTTGAAGTCTGACCATTTTCACAGATTAAGTAGCATGAACACTGGTAAAAGATTCAATAGAGAAATTTAAAGAAAGCTAGAGTAATTAATGATTATTAAATAGAGCTATCTTTTCACGATTGGAGTATGAATAAGGATAGACTGAATGGGGCAAGGGAGATTGTATAGTATCTGTGTATGGCACTGGACTACTCTGTCCCATACAATAACTCAACCCATACAATAACAAATTTGAAGGAAGAAACAAACATACAAACATCTCACAACTGATAGAACTCTCTTGGTAAGGTTTCAGATGGGTGAAAAGATGTTGGCTCAGTTAAGTGTAAAAATATAATAATAAAGTGTCCAAATGTTGGTTGTGAAATTTAGAAATTTGAATAGTAAATAAAGCACATTTTTAAAACATTAGTATTGTGGTGTTATACCTTAAAATTAAGAATGAGATCAGACTACTTGATCAGGACCTAGATTTACAAACTACAAAACTAAGTCTGTCTCTTTGATTCTCAGAAATTAATCTGCAACAAGGGCCAGAAATGCACCCTTGCAACTAAGAAGTCCAACAATATCCTGGGTTTTATGAGGAAAAACCACCAGCAAGCAGGTCTACGTAGTTGATCCTTCCCATCTACTCAGCACTGGTGAGAGACATTAGAGTGCTCTTCCCAGTGTTAGGCTCCATAGTACAAGAGACATGAATGTACTGGAGAGAGCACAGTGAAGGACTACTAACATGGTTCAAATATTGGAGCATCTGTTGAACTAGTAGAGACTGAGAGCTGGGACTTTTTGCCTGGAGAAGAAAGGGTTTGTCAGGATCTTATTAATGTTTATCAATATTTGATGGGAGAAAAGGGAAGATGTAGGAGCCAGATTTTTCTTAGTGACACCTAACAAAAAGACAAGAGGCAGTATGTACAAATTAGAAACCAGAAAATTCCATTTAAACACAAGGAAAGGTGTAATTTCTGTAGAAAATTATTTAAAGATCATCTAGTGAAACTCCCTGCCCTGGGCAGGGACACCTTTTACTAAATAGGATTGCTCAAAGCTGTAAGGTGATTGAACACTGGAACAAGTTGCCCTCAGAGACTGTAGAGTCCCAAATCTTGGCAATAGTCAAAGCCCACATTGCTGGACACAATCCTGAACAATCTGCTCTACCTGATCTTGCTTTGAGAAGTATTGGGCAAGAGGGCCTCTGGAGGCCCCTTGCAACCTCAATGGTTCTGTGATTCTATGATGAAAAAAACAAGACGCAACTGTTACATTATCATGTATATGTTTGAAATGGAACTTCTCACAAAGTTTTGTTATTAGATACTGAAATAGTTCAGGTATTAAAATTTATCTAAAAATTGTTAAGATATAGACACTTGCTTATGAACGTTCCCATTTTCTCTCTTACTCCTCGGTAAACACAGATACATACAGATAAATTTTACTTTCTCTATCAACCAAGCCTGTCATACAACCACTGAAAATTTTGAGACACTCTTAATGTCACTGCAAGTTTTAGTAATCTTCTTTTGTTTCAGTTTTCATGAACCCCTATTTCTGACAGATAGACGTAACTGAGATGTCTAAATGCTATGCACTAAACCATAGGCCTCAAGATTTCAGTTTCTGACATGTGTGAGAGCTGAGAGGCATTCATCCAAATAAAATATTGAAGTTTTCCAACAAAAAATGTGCTAGCATTTTAAAATAAATGGTTTCCAGAATTTTCCTTTCAAGGATTTTTCCGACTTTCTATGTCTATTCTGTTTCTTCTTCTACCAATTTTCAGAGCTTTCTAAAGAAAATAAAATTCTCCCCAGGTCTATTATCAAATAGTTCCTTCATATCATTTATATATTGTGAAACTAAACTAAAAGCAAACACTTTTACCACAACTGTTCAATTCTTTCCTGGAAGAGTTTTTCCTGTTAAAAGCATTGGAAGAAGGGGGGTAGGGGTGGGGAAAGAAAAAAAGACCAAAAACAAGAATAGTGTTCTGGATAAAGAAAAGTTGACAGTCCCAATATTCCATGCTTCTTAACCCATCACCTAATTTCCTTTTCAGTCATATATCACTGACTTTGACATAGAGAATTATACAGTTTTGTCCTATTAAACCAATGGCTTACACAAAGGAATGGTTTCCCACTCATTTTCTGACTCTAAGCTAGTCTTTGAAAATGTCATTCCTGGATAATTACCTGCCACCCCCCAAAAAAATCAATATTTATTTATACCCAAGTTTATGTATCGCTTTCATGGCATGTGCAGAAACTGAGAGCTTAGGTTGAGCTTGAAATAAGTCAAGCCTGCTGCTTTCCAAAATCCATTGTTATTAGGTTGCTTTTGACTTGCTGATGTAGTTACTAAATGTGCAAACTGAATTAGTCTACACAGTCTACCTGACAGCAGTGGCTGAACTTAAGTCAACTGTAATCATTGTTCTAGAGATGACAGTAAGCACTTCCTGCCTTGTACTCGTGTCTGCTCTTCCTAGTAGGAGGAAGAATAGTATTGCAACAATCTATCTAAACCTACAAATTTTTCTTTTGTTAGTCTTTCATCTACCCTGTATTATTCTTTTAGAATCCTGGAAAACTGGAAAAGAGAAAAAACAAAGTATTCCCAAATCTTTCTTTATGTTTCATACTCACAGTGAAATCATAATCAACTCTCACAATTTCTACTGCAAATATATCTCTTGATAATACAGCCAATAAGACATGCATGAGCAATTTAGTCACTAGAATGAACAAAAGGAAAAAGTAATTTTTGTTTGAGTACAGTGAATTCTCATATTACATATTCCAGCTTTACTGGGTTATTTCCTCTTGTTTCATTCCTGATACTCTCACTGTGTTTTTCTGACATCATGCTAGGAATTCTGTTGCTCCTTTTTATGTCCTCCACCCCAAATAATAAATGCACTCTGCCTCCTTTAATTTAGTAGATAACTTGACAATCAAAAGCTAACAGTGTTCCTTTTAGCCCCATTCACCCACATTCCCAACCTGCTACTTTAGACTGTCTCCCCTTTGAGCTTCATAAATTGAAATAAAGGAGGAGCTTTGCTAACTCATGGGCTTATGTCCAATAAGGTTTTAAGATAGTAGAATCATAGAAGTAGAAACCCAGAAAAGAAATAATCATCTAAATTCATGTCTGTACTGATGTTACTTTAAGTCATCCAGGATGTCAGCTTATTGAATTTTAATTTAAATTCCAGTGTGCATTCTTTAGTTCAAAACTGTAAGTGCTCATTTTCTTTTCCATATAGATTCAGCCTTTACTCAGTTTGTATGTAAAGCAAATAATGTGCTCATAGTTGTAAAGGGTATGCATTATCAGAACACAACACCTGCAGGACAAAAGACAGGTTAATTTCATTGTTGCTATGAAGCAAAGGAGATCATTACAGTGCCTGCAGTAACCAAGCTCTGTGAAATAGCTGCATTAGTCATTAACTTTCCAGCACTGAATTTCATATCAGACTCAATTAACTACTACATAGCTTTTAATGACAATATTTTCAGATGCAGCTTTTGTTTACTAATAAGATTTCCCATTACCAACCATCTTTGTCATTACTTTGGTGGTGTTAATATTCAAGCCTTGTGTTTCTCTGAAGAAAATGGGGCAATGAAAATCATATTGCCGAAAGTACTCCTTGAATTATTGTTCCACATTTTAAAGTATTTTGTACTTTTGCACTAAAAGGCAATAAAAGTGTAGCTGAATGTCACCTCTGCATTATATCTACAGAACAAACTGGACTTGTCATAGAACTTCCATGTATTTTACCAGAACATTTTTGTTGTGTTTGAGACTTTCACGCTCAAAGCCGTTTAAATTAGAATTGTCCTTCAAGCTTGTTATGTTCTTGTCATACTTAAAGTCAAAGCTCAAAATAAAAGAAGTCACAAAGTTAGTATAACTAGGAAATAATAGGTAATTAGCACAACATGCACATAGTAAGAGCAGATTAAGATTAAGAAATCAGATCACCTACAATCTACAACAAAAACAGTCTCTCTGGTGTGCACCCACAATTTTTGCCCGTTTTGGAGAGGTGGGAAAGGTCCTTAGGTTCAGATAGCAACAGCTATACCTTTACTTTGTTTATCTATTTTGATGCCTTTGTGTCACTTATATTGTTAACTGGGGTTTTTTTTTTCCTTTATCTGTGCTATAGGATAAAAACAGGTCCTTAATTTTAATTTGAAAGATACTCAGGTACACACAGGCAACCTATGAGAAAACCTGGTTTTGAAAACACTTTGAAAGCACTGATCTCTACCTTAGAAATAACTGCTAATGGTACACTTGTCATCTATATTCACCGTTAGGTTGTGTTGTTTTTACAGCCCTAGAAAACCTAAGTAGCATGGCTATGCTATAAAGAAAGAACTATAAACCATCAGAAAGACATGTGGGAATATTGCTCAAAAATAGATGATGGTAAATAGTTTTAACAGTTGATTTTTAAAAGCCTATGCTTATTCTAACGCAAAAAAATCAAGCCCTGTATTTTTTTTCTAGTTTCTGTGACTTGTCCTTCTCCAGACTTCCCACCTCTTTTGTTCTCTGCATCTTTTTGTCATCAGTCATATATTACTATTTTTTTTGATATGCTATCAGTAGGAAAGAATAATAAGTGAGCAAGTTTTATGCTGTTTTCACTTTCATTTTTTTAATAAGGAAGGCACTTTTTTTCAATAAGAAAGCCATAAGAAAGCTATCATTTAACTGTCTGGGATATATCAGTCACAAGGCATTAATACTGACCTCCATTAGCAGGTTTTGTGCTGTTTATAGTGACTATAGTGACAATGCCAAAGTAGAATCTGTTTGTGATATCTCATGTAGCCTTCCCCCTGTCAGGGCTTGCCGAGGAGTGAGTGTGCCCCTGCACTCCCCAGGGGATGGCTGAGGGAAATGGAGGACAAAGAAGGTGCTGGCGGCTCTCCATGGTTGCATATAATATGAGTTTATTCACTCCAGAGGCAACAGGCCACCTGGAGGGTCCAAGCAGGGAAAGACCCCTTCCCATTTCCGGCCCCTGGTTCTTATAGGGGGCTCCAGCCAATGGGAAGGGAGGACAAGGGAAGGGGACAAACCATCTGGGGTGAGGGGTGGGGCACATCATAACAGGACATATCAAGTAACAGAACAATAATATACAGTGAGAAATACATGCTAATCACACATTACAACAATCTCACAAACTATGTATAGGGCAGTCCTTCAAATTTTCCTTGTGCTGACACGAGCTGGGGTTATCGCCTTATTTACATTATTGGGTGTTCCCTTCAGGCAGTACTCACAGCCAATTGTCATCCAACCTGTTTTTGGATAGCAAAACTAAAGGGGCAATATCTAAATGGTGTGGAAGGCCCAAAGAAGGACCTATATTTAGTGAAACTCTCCAATAAGGAGTTGGATTGCTGACCAGTGCAATATTTATCTGAAAGAGCATATTTATGAACTCCACTTTAATGTTCTCTTTAATAATTTGATTTGACATAGAGAAGATGCATTGTATCTCATGGTAAATCCTCATGTCAAAAAACCATCATGATGGAGCCCTAACCACTTCCTCCCTGGAAGCAAAAGCTATTCTGTCACAGGACTGCTCTTAGTCACCCACCCACATGAAAGGCTGAAGAGAGACAATAACATGAGACAGTGAGCAAGTACAATCAAACAAGAAAACAGAACATACTTACTCTACAGAATACAGTGGTGTGTATGTTTGTATATTTATTTTTTTATTCTACACCTTCCACTTTAGATAAAGGAATATGGTTTTCAGATAGATCATTGTCAAGGCAAAACCTGTCATTAAAGAGAAATTATCACTGTCAGAGGAGCAAACTATCTCGGAGGAATGTGGTTCATTTGAAAACTATTTTGACAAAAACTGTGAGCAGAGTTTTGCTTCCCCATCTCTTGTGCACATAAAATAACCCTAGTTAAATGGCAGCAGAAACTCACTTCATCATTCTTTCCAATAGTGTAGTAAAGTAAGACTTCTCAGGTACACTTAACTAACAAAACAGAGCTGCTTTATTCACCTTCCATCCCTTATTGACAGTATTTTTTGCATTATAATGTATGGGGTATTTCATAGAAACATAGAGTCATAGAAAATCAAGAGGCTGGAATGGACCTTAAAGACCTTCTAGTCTCAAACACCCACCCCCCC
>WEIV01011803.1:25890-64504 GCA_013390005.1 Calyptomena viridis | reverse complement strand
ATTATCAAGTTATTGTTTATTTGGATCTTCTTCCAACAAGCAAATCTAAGACACTTGAGTATATATACACACGGATGAAAAACTTTCTAGA
Organism: Calyptomena viridis; assembly: GCA_013390005.1. NCBI lineage: Eukaryota > Metazoa > Chordata > Aves > Passeriformes > Eurylaimidae > Calyptomena > Calyptomena viridis. Next base: position 64,413 of record WEIV01011803.1, on the reverse strand, counting down.
GATCTAAGCCATAAAATAATAGGGATTCAGTGAGGTATAAGGTCTAGCAGCAATTAAGTGCATCACCAGACTTCAGTTGTCCTGCTTCCGATGATGCCACTTTTTCTTGGAAAAAAATGATGCAATTATATAAAAAAAAAGCAAAATCATGATGAAATACTCAAGAACAGATAGTGATAAATATTATATAAGACATGCAAAGTGTAGTCTAAACTCTCTGTATTTAATGANTCTTTCATGAACTGCTAGGGCTTTAAAACTCCATGGCATTTGTATATACGGAACAGATTCGAAAACTGTTAATGTAAGCAGAGGATAAATGCCATTATATTCAATTAATAGCAGATAAATATAATTTGCTATCATTACATTTAACTCTGTCTAACAAAAATACATCAACAAAGCAGATAAGAATTTCTAACAGCAATCCATGCTGTCTCCAGCTTCAAGTGCATCTCTGATGTTTCAGCTGTTTCCCTCATTCCTCTTTCATTCTCCCTTTTACCATTTGTTGTCCAGTAAGGAAAAAGAAATTGCTTTCTGGCTTCTAGAGGTGACCAAAAGAAGCCTCTGAGGCATGTCATCAACACAATCTATTAATGGTACAAAAGCTGCACTGCAAATGAGGTCCAGCTCCTGCCCCCACAGCAGTCAGATTGACAGTGGTTCCTAATGGCAATGCAAAGATGAAAATTCCATAAAACAAACTCCATGCAGCTTTGCCATGTACTCAGCCTCTTCCACTGATGAAACAAATAGGCTTCAGTCAGAAATCTAGCATTTGTAATAATACTTGCATTGGAACAATGGCTATGATAATGTCCAGATGGTAAGAAAAAAAAGAAATTAAAATCTCAGTGTATAATATTAATTATTTGCTCATAATATTACTTTTTTAAGCACTGTATTTTTCCACAAGTTATTCTGTTCCACAGAATCAGCAGTAACTTCTTCCCAGGCTTTAGCTATGGATTGATGGCTGGACTGAAGTTTAGTTTTAAAACATATATGCAGCATAAAGAATTTTAAAAGAAAAGTCATCTGGGAAATTGACATTTAAGGAATACTTTACCGAAGTTCAGATAGTTCAGTTTTCCTTTTGTGAATCCAGGAAAAAATGATGGTTATGCTTTTCTAACCTGTTTTTTTCTCTAAAGACAGCCAAGGTCTTTTTTAGATAAGTGTTTCAACATAGAACAAAATTACCTTAGGTGAACAACAACAAATATGCAAATTAGTTTGCATTAGCAAAACTAGTGACATCAAAGTATTTAATTTCTTCCCCTTTTTTTGTTAACACACAAGTGCAAAGCAAAATCTAAAGTAGTTTATTTGCTCCAGATTTTAAAAATAAGGTACTTTAAGTGGCACACATGGCAGTTTGCTCTGTAATCCACTGGCCACTTTTCATTCTCTATTCTGCCATTCTGGTTAGCATCAGGGAGGAAAGGAAGTGAATTTGAATTAAGAATATTTTTAGACATTTCAAAATGCAATTTAGTTCAGTTTTTATCTTTAGTAGTGGTTGAACCAGAAAAGTAGAAAAGAGTATAAACTGCCAAGTTTATCACTGGTTCTTTTTACTTAAGACTCAGAGCTCACAATTAGTTTTGGCAACCACAGAAACTAATATAAACATAATCATAAAATTCAGAGCCAGATCCAGTATACATTTAGATCCATAGGAGAACATTGGGATTTTTTTCTACTGGCTTTTGTGCACACTTCAGGAGTATTATGAGCACAGATTAGTGACCATTTACTTAAGTGCCATTTGTGGGAGATGCACAAATCTAAACCAGAAATTGTATGAATACTCATAAAGATAAACAAATAATGAAAATAATAGATAAACAAATACTAGATAAACAAATAATGAAACATAATGTATAAGGCAAGGCAATTTGTTGGGTTTTATTAGTATCGAGTTGTATTATTCATTATACCAACGTATTTGTCTTTTATTTTCTCAGCCTTTTCCTTGCAAGATTACTGTTCAGCAGCAAGAAGCTTATCAAGAATCACAGAGAATGACTGACGGACAATATAAGATATTTTCAGTCTTGTTCTGCAGTAATCACCTTCACTATTTCTCACTATTCTGGTACTGAAAATATTTACTCATACAAGACTTCCTACTGCATAGGCAGTAAAAGAGCTCACAAAAAGTTACTGGGTTTCCCAGCACAGTAACTCTACAATGCGAATGTTCATCTTTTATTCATTTGTTTTTAAACAACATCATCCATAACCCCATAATTTCTCTACCTGGGTGTTTCCTATCTATCTGTGCATTTTTTGTTGGATTATAAGCAAAGTAAGACCCTTGACTGTGACAGGGTTACACAGGTTATAAATCAGAGGCCAGTGTAATTTCTGGATTTGCTTCCTTCCAGCACAATTAAGGCTGCTTAACCCAGGCACGAACATCCCTACATTTTCCTTCCTTCAGTGTCTCTCTGCCCCAGGCAGAAACAAACTGAAGATGAATTCCCTGTTTAACATACAGAGATAGGGAAATTTGCTGCTAATTACAGTGGTTAGAATTCCTAATGGGTAGGAGGAGGGTCTCCTGAGACCACCTCATTCCACAGGCAATTCTCTTAGGTTGTTAAGTTTTCCTGCTCTTTTTCAGAAAATTTCTTAACAAAATTACTAGCAGCTTTTATCAAGCTGATATTGTAATTACTTTTGGGAAAAAATGGTATCTGAGGAAAAAGAAAACCACACTTCCATGCTTAATTTAGTAATGGGAAATTTAGAGAGAGAGAGAGCTCTTAATAAATTCTCATCTCTTTCACAAGTGGGATGAAATGGGCCACTAAAAGCTTCATTTGGGAGGTTAATATTAACAAGCAGAACTGTGACATTAAAAAAGAAAAAACCTTTACTCTCATGAATCCTGAAAAAGTTTGACCACTCATAGGAATCTGGAGTAAAGGAGTGTATGTGCTCAACTGTCCTCTTCCAACATTCCACTGAATCACCATCCTGTCCTTCTCTTTGTAGAAGTACATGACTTTTTCTCTTTTCGTGCAGAAACTCCCATTCTGGCTGAAAAACTTTTACAGATAATGAATAAAAAACCCCAGTCTGAACTTCTGTCCTACCTTGCCCTCTCCTCTCGTGTTAATGGAGGTGAGGATGAGGAATTAATTCTGTATTTTCTCACAAGCTTGGACAACAAGGACAACAAGGAAAACTGTGTAGTTTCATCTTTGAGAATCAAGCCTATGAGCAAGAAAGGCAAGATCCCACTACAGAGTGTAACACAAGAATTCTGTCTGTCCACACATCCTTGGATGTTTCTTTCCTTCCCTTCCTTCAGTTTTGAAAACCTACCTATCCTTGGTTGACAAAATCTGTAATCATTTCCATAACCTCCACCCCTCGATACTTAATGTAGAAGCAATCAGATCCCTGTAACCTCAGAATTTTGTTGTTATTCCAGTTTGAACTTCTGAGTAGTTGATCCACATTGCAGTAATAGATTAAGTAATGAAAATGCAGACTTCTCCCAAGGACATGTTGGACTTTGTAAGCTTATTGACTGGCAATTACATGTTTAGAGTGAGTCTGAGTAGAATCCCAAGTCTCCTCTCACTGATGTTAACACTCCGGTTCCTCTCATTGACATTAGCACTATGGTTCCCATCTCTTTGATATGAACACAGTCCAACACTGGGGGTTTTTACAAAACCCATTCACAAATTAATTATGGATGCTCAAACATAATAATTTCATAAAGCTGTGGTCTGTGAGGGTACAGCCATGTCACTCATGCAAACTCAGCTACACTAAAATCAACTGAAGCTGCAAGTTCTGTCATTTGAGAAAGATGATGCTAAGCAAGTGCCAAACATTGGTTCCTAACCCTTCCTGGAATATATTTAAAATTCTGACCTCCTCAGAGCTATGCTGATTCATAACAGCCAGAGGACTGGCACTTGCTGGTTTTAAGAGTTACACAGGGAGATCTCTAGTAACAACAACTGCACCCCACTGGTAGTGCTAAAATTAAAGTGGGACCACACATGAGCTCTGGGAAAGTATTGACCTTACATTTGCAAGTTCGCAAGGCTATAAAAATGCATTAAAATGTACCAGAATATGGCATTTCTGTATTACATGTTTTCCAAAGATCCTTCTTAATGGAGCTAGGATACAACTGAAATAGTTAAAAAGAAATTTTAATTAAAGAAATTACCAGTAATAAACTGTCCAATTTTAGGGAATCTGCATATTCAGAGCAAAATGTTCTTTTTTGTTGTAAACCAACTATTAACCTTTAAAAATGTTGTTTTTGTTAACATACAAGGATAACTAGTCTTAATTTAGTAGGTTGTTACACTATTATAACAAAAAAAAAATAGTCAAAGCATTTGCATGGAAAGTCTGGGGGGAAAATCCTGTACTTAGATATCTATATTGAAAAAAAAAAAAGCAGTTCTTTGTAGACACATAATGTATGTAGGGCAGCAAAGTGGAACATAGGAAATTGAATTGCAGGAGAGAGAGTGATTTTAAGATCTACTGTCAACATACACTGCAGCTCTAAATACTGACAGGTAAATTTCTGGAGACTTCCATGGAATATACAGTAAATATAAAAGCTTAGTCTAAGATTGTAACACATTTCTCAAAGTCTTTTGTCCACACGAGGTGTTGAAATTCCTATACAATTTCTTCTTCTGTTTAATCTGGAGACTGAAAGGTGATTCATTAACAGTCTTCTAACCATTAATATTTTATAACATACATATTCTCTCTACGCAGCTGGAAGTATAGAAATATTCAAAACAGAACAAAAAATAATTCAAAATGTTTGGCTCGTGTTTATTCACTGAACACTTCAACGATAAAAGTCTTAATGCCTTTTACTACTGGATAACACCTTTGAATCTCCAAATTTCATGTTTAGTAATTTTCTGAAATTTTTTGTATAAATGATATTAGCATCCTAAGTATCTGTCTATTCTTTCCTAAAGAGATGTCTTCCTAAAGAGATGAGATTATGGTTTTAAAATAATTATGATTTTTAATAAAAAATAATTTGGGTGAGATCTATCATTTTAGTAACCCTAGTTTTACAGCACTATATCATCATAGCTATTGAAAATTATTACAGTAACATCATCATGTCAAACCATTCTGAAAAGATTTCCCATTTTAAAAAATGGTTACTATCTTTAGAAGTGCTTTAAAATTCTGCCTTACTTTCTATGTTATTAGAATATTATTGTGAGAAGGAACAACTTGGAAAGAAAGGAGCTGCTCAGAAGCCTTTGTGCACTGTTTAGTTCTAGTGTAGTAGTATTGACATGCTAATAGCTATCAGCATATAAGCAATGCAACACTGAAGAGTTGTATATCGCAAGGATTTATCAAACTTTTGAGTAGAAATAAGGACATGGAGTTGATTTACATTTCTGCTGTAGTGTTCATGGCCTGCATAGTATCCAAAATGGCTTGGAAATGTCAGCACTTCTTGATTGTTTCCAGCTACTTCATATATTATGGCATTATTTACTGATGGAAAAATGCTTAGATCCATGTCCTTACCACTTTTCTGCAGAGGAGTGGGATTGTATGTGGATATATGGATAAAGAGGTCCAAAGTCATTCCTCTGTTTTGCAGGCAGTGTAGAAGCTATTTCAGATTCCAGCCAGGAACAACTGTTTGTCCCACTACAGTTACAGCCACAACTTCTGCATCTCTGAAGAAGGTCACTGCATAGTTTATTTATCTACACTTAAAAACTAATAGTAATGTCAATAGAAGTGAAGAACTGAGTATTAAGTCTTCTTGCACAGGTCTTCTTGCAAATGGAAAGGGCCAGAAGCATGAAGAAGCCCATCAATTTGTGTATATTCCTTTTTAAAGTATACTTACTCCCTGTGTAGCCAAATATTATATGGCTTATTCGAAAGGGAACAGAACTGCTCAGCTGACATAACAGTTTTGCAGCAATATGAGTTTTTAAATCCATTACTTCAAAATATTCTATCCTACTTTGTTCTGTTCTATTTGCTGAGAGTGGTTCTGAGTACTGAGCTGCTGATGTTTCCGCCCTTCTAGTCATCACAAAACTGAATCCTTTTCCCTCCCAAGTGACTATTCTTTGAAAATTAAAGATCAGAATATCTCTTGTGAACAGAGGGCAGTAATATCACAGAATTACAGCTCACATGACAAACAAATCCAATTTCAAGAACCAGTGCTATTGTTAGCTTGGGCTCGAAGAACTGCTAGTGTCATGATTACCTATCACCCATCATGAGAGTATAATATCAATCTCTAATTAGTTTTTGACACTCTCTGAGGCATGAAAGGTGATATCTAAACCACACATTTATTCCACCTTAAAAGTAGAAGTGAAAGTTCTGTAAATCAGTGTTCAAGCAAATGAAGTATGAGCTTGAGATATTCTTCGTTATTCTCAGCAAGTTCAAAATTCTCTTTACTTGTTCCTTTTTCTTGTTAATTTTCAGTATAACACCATCCTATATAGAACACCATTAGCATGCTTAAAACCACATCACATAACAAAGACATAAAATTATCTGGAAAGTAAAGGCAGCATTCAGACCAGTTTCCCAATTAACTGCTCCTATTTTATTGGAAATAAGAAAACTACAGATATAAAATCCTAACATTACTCATAGCGATAATCACAAGAGAGGAATTCACATGAAAGGTTAATAAGCTGTACTTGAAATTACTTTAGAGTGTGTTCTAGATATAATTTAGAAGACCAAATTTAGGAGCTTTCATTGTCTAAGCAGTCACCAGTGAGAGCAAAGTGTCTCCAGGAGGCATTACACAGCACCCTGTAGACTATAAAGTATCCCCCTGTAGATGACAAAACCATCCCATTGAAGCAAAGTGATATTGCTAAAGACTCTATTAATCACAGTCTTTTGTTCACAGTCCGTAGAGTAAGGTGTTATTTAAAAATACATGAATATTTTGAATATGCCACATATTCATATGTTAATTATTGTCCTTATTGAGCCCCTAGGAAACATTTTCATCTTCCTCTCTACTGTAATACTATCTACAAAAGTACTCCTGTGACTGAACTGAGAGAAGAGAATGCAGAGGCACAGAGGCAAATAGGGATTGTCCATCACTACATGACTTTGCAACCATTCAGTATAGGGATTTATTATAAAATGTCATCTAATTGCATTCATACTAGGATCTTATTCCAGCTTATTAAAAAATACTTGTTATTATAGTAAAAGATAAACTTTTTTTCATTTTTTCAAATAGGTGTATATTTTAGTCACTAGCGGTATATTTTACCAGACAAACAGTCAGATACAAGTAGCAGTAAACCAAAAACATCTGTTTTATGAGTTCTTCAGGCACTTTATGTACTGAGAAATGGAGAAAAGGTGATTGATTTCCAGAATATGAAATGCTGTTAAGGAGATTCTGATCTTCATCACGTGACTTATTTTGCATGACATTAAAACAAATAATCCAATCATACTGGAGCTGTAACAGCAATCATGTGATGTCCATCACAGTAAATGTGAGATTCCTATTCCCATAGCAACATCTGTAGCGCTTACACTAATCACTTTAAATTAACCTTAATATGAAAAAATGCCTTGGGGATAATGCTGTTGTTGTGGTAGTTCAGCAGAGAAGCATGATTTTCTAATAAAACTTCAGAGCAAAAATAAGGGTGATAATGAGATGTCCTGTTAGGACATTTTTTTTAATATGCTTTAGTTAAACCAATACATTAGTACTAGCATCAGGATAATTATAAGTATCATAGATAATGAGCTGTTTTATTGATTACTGCCCTCTCATGACCCACTGTTGCTAATTTAGAGTGTGTACACAAACTGCACAATTTAAAAGGCACAAAGCTGACATGGTATCTAAAAACATACTTTCTATTTTAATAGTTCACCTCTTCACAAATTATAGAAAAATAAGAGGAAAAGTGTCTACTAGTTTCTTCTGGTAAGATTCACACATTACATGTACCAAGGCATAACTCTGTGGGACTTCAGTACACCACAAGAAGTCTTCAGATTTTGAGCTGAGCTGCTTCAGGGAAGCTGTCAGTTTAGAAGAGCAGAGTATGAACTGATGGTTGCATAAACTGCTTGTTTGCTACTTCTAGAGTTAAAGACTTTTGAACTGTACAGAAAATTTTACAATGAGAAGTCTTTTCACACGTGTATGTATCTTTCCATGAGAAGCAAGTATCTGAAGAGCCCACTGGAAGATGTGTGCTTGCATATAAGGCAATGGTACCAACAGCAGAAATGCAAGACAGACTCTTGGAGCCCAAATGCAGAACTGTTTCAAATGCTGAAATCCAAGGTGTGCAGATCTGGGCAAGGAAATAAGGTCCCTCAGTGTGCTGGCTGCTCTCTGGTAAGAGTGGTAGTGTGGAGAAGACCATCAGAGGCACTTCAGCCATCCCTAAGGATCCTGGAGAAAGAGCTGGAAGGGGTCTGCATGGAGGGGACTCTGGGCAGCCTCACTGCCTGTGACAACCCCAGCCCATGGAGGCTGTCACAGCCCAAACAGATTCCTGGCCCAGTCAAACAAGGCCCCATCCCCAACCCCAGCCCAGCCTCTTGTCTGCCTTCCCTTTTTTTTTATTTCATGCCTTATACTTAAATGTTAGTGCTTAGTTTACATGTATTTATTGTTACTACATCAAGTTTACAGGGCTGTATTTCACAGTAGCTTTAAAATATGATGCTGTGGTATTCCACTGCTGGTGATTAGTTTTAATTAGAGAAGGAAAGCAGCAGCATCATTTGTCTACCAGAATAATAGTTGTATTGCTTTCCATAACAAGATATAGATACAAATAACAGCTAGCTATTAGGTTAACAAGGAATCCAGTATAAGGTAGGTGCTTATAACAACTATGGCAATGCAAAGTTAAAATTTTTCTTTTCAGTTCTTCTTCCATATCACAAGCCTTGGAGCAAGCAAAGCTATTTAATAACTTCTCTTTCTACCTCAATAACTCCATCCTGTGGAACTAAAACAGATCTTTTAGCTCATGAAAATCCAGTGTTGGCTGTCTTTTCCCTGATGCAAAGCCAAGGGAATGCTGTGGAGCCTGTCCGTAAACTTTAGTGGACATTTAGTCAGCACCTAAATATGCACCAGTGACAATGACAGAGTATGGGGACAGCAGCATTTTTACTCTCAGTAGGGAATCTCACTACAAGAAAGCAGTGCCAAGGGCTCTTTATAGTTGAGCTATTGAAAAAGCAAGAGACACACTGTGAGCTGGATTTGTTAATGAACCATCTCTGCAGCTTAAAACACAAACTCCAGTAGTGAAATTACACCATCAGAAGCAATGCCCCAGAGCTGCTGCCTGAATAAACGTGAACTGCCAGCCAAAGCCCCCACTGTGCTTTCCTCCTGCTGTGCCAAAGGACTATTGATACAATTGAAGCCCATTCTGCCCCACCACAGCACCATGCCACATTTAAGACATTTTCTCTGTCCAGTCTTGCCAGGTCATGCAAGAAGCCTCAACAAGTCAAGTTCCCCACCATTAAAGGAGCAACACCAGATCTAAGGAGTTTTTCAATCATATATCTCAGCTAGTAATCTTTTGTGTACCAAAGTGGTTTGTGGTGAGATTTTGAACCATCATAAAGAAATTAACAAGTCTTCCACATTTTTTTCTTAACTACATGGAACACCTCACATGTCTTGACAGGGATCACATACAGAGCTGATAACAACTGCTGATGTCAGATGTGGATTTTTCAATTAAAATGACAAGGCCCTTTTCATTTCCTAAAAAGGTCTACAATTTCTGGACTGAAATTTAGATAAGGTTTCTCTATCTTCATGTACTGAAAAGAAATCACAGGTTTTAACTTAGATTCCTGGGCACGAAAAATTAAAAAAAAAAGTTTGCCTTCATCTGGTTTATCTTCCATTTTCTGCAGGAAAAAAAGGCCACACTTCTTTATATCTACTAAAATAATTACTAATCTTAAAAGGAAATGTTCCAAATTTTAGTTTTGAGTCTTAATACATACAAATAAAAGATCACGTATTTGATACATAAAACCAAGGTCTGAGATTTAAACTGTAAGTTCTTGGATCCAAGAACTGATCACATTTATCTGTAAAGAACCAGACGTACTTCCCATGTTCTATGAACACCAAAGCAGCAGTAGGATCTTGTGGAGGACTTAATGAGGATAGTTTTGTTTCTTTAGATTTTTTCCTATCAGCTTAAGACAAATGAAAACTAGAATAACTCAGTTGCTTCCAGATAACAAAGTGCAAGTTCTCACAATGAAACACGTACATTTGAATAACATGCTTTCTAAAATCAAAATAGCCTTTTGTTTGTTTTAATAAAATACTTACAATGATTTGAACTCCTTCTTCCTGGATGTGGAGACTAATACCAGTACCACAGAAGACTGTGGCAAAAAAGAATAACTGTCTTTATTTGACATGGACGTTGATATGGTTTGTAAAATGCAAATAAATCAAATTGTTGTTCTTAAGGTATATAAGCTTTTTGTAACATTTTTAATTCTCTGAGCATACAAAGCAGTTGTATTTCCCTCCTTGTTCATTACCTACAACACACATTCTTTGATAGATGACCTTTAAAAATATTGATAATGCCACCATGGCTATTTTGACCTGCCAGAGGGACTCTCTAATTTGACAGGAATGAGAAATTTGCCCTGACTGACACAGTAAATAAATTTTGTGAGAAAAAAGTGACTGCATGTTTACTTTGCTTCAGGCAGACTCTTGTATTTCAAGTGAATGCTTATATAGCATTATAAAGCAGTATTCAGAACTTTGGGTGGAGTTTTCATTGCCAAGTCCTTCCTGAGACTATAGTATCCTGGAAAATACATCTGTACCCCAAACAAATGCTAGTGAATTATTAAACAAAACTAAATTTTGGACAATCCATTTTTAACTCGTGTGTATATTTTGAGTCTGAGACTGCAACTGCTTTTTCCTGGGTAGTCAGTGAACACCAGGGCATTGTTTATGAAGCATTAATGGTTGCAAAAGATGATCTCTAGGAGAAAACATCACTGCATGCATAGTTGGCATTAAAGTGAGAGAAAAGTACATGTAGGTAAAAAAACTAATTCAGGAGTAAATGTAAGTTAAAAAAAAAAAAAATAGGACAAGAAACTAAGCAGCCATATTGCACTGATACAACTAATGATGAAAATTAACCATTCAGGTTTCCTTTCACATTTTTTATTCTGTTTTTCTTACCACCACGACTGTAAATTGTTGGTCTGGTAAATTGTTCATCTTGAAACAGATGAAATGGGTGGTAAAAAGTCTGTCAAGAGCATGCAGCCACAAAAGTGGATAATTTGTCAAGACAGATAGTACAATTTTCAATAAATACATACAACGGAAGATAAAATCTCAGAAGATTTTATATAAAGGGAATAATTTCAAATTAAGTGCATCTTACAAACCCTTTCCTAAAATGGGACTAATTCGAACTGAGAGAGCAGAAGTTTCAGATCATTACAGTAAGAGAGATGAAATATAAAGGAACAACCTCAGCCTCACTTTAAGTCCATCTTTACAAATAACAGCCAAATCACTTCTACATGCTGCTGCTTCTTGCACCATCAGCTGTGCATCGCCCAAGGCTGATCTCTCAGAGAGTTGAGGCTTTTTTAGATAATATGTAGTAATAAATAAAACCATTCAAAGTTGCACTCAAGTACTAGACAATCTGGTAAAGATTCTATTCCTAGATCAAACAAATTGATATTGCATGGCAATTATTTATGCTTTGTTCTGAACTCTACATGGTGCATAATAATCACATATGCTCTTGCTCAGTATCTTGTCACTTGAGTTAGTCAGCAAAAGAGTAGGTCAGAAATAGTACAGCTAGAGCTGGAAATGCATTTGTCTGTGTCACCTTCACACCATATGTATAATTTTACTATTATTTATTCCACTTTTCTAGTTCTTGCTAAAATGCTTTCTGCAGATGTTGGAATTGCTGTCAGAAGAAGAGCACAGCCCAAGATCCTTATGCTCTTCAGATTCGTCAACCATCAACAAATAACAGCAGTTACTAAGTATACACCAAAATGTTAATTTTATCCCTAATGGAAGCACCAACACATGTGTTTCTTTAGCTTCGCTTTTCCACACATGCAATGATCAAAAGAGAATCAAAATTGCTAAAACTTAGGAAATCAACCAAGAAGGCAGATGATGAGATAATCAAAGAACAAATAACTAGGTCTCCAAAAGGCTTAAATTGTTTCCCTTTGATATGCCAGAGGACAAAATAAAGGCCATGTGAGATTGTTCAGCACCTTACAGGCCATTTGTAGGAAAAGAATAAGATGTAACTTTTAAACTGTTATTCACTGAAAAAAATGCTGTGTATCAAATAATTTTTTATCACTCCTGACAACCAAACCTCCAAAATTTTTCTCTGTTTCTGCGGTGTTTCTGCTGACCTTGATGGGATGCTGGGTACCCAATGAGCTGCTCTACCAATCTCCTCCTGAGCGACATAACTCAGCAAGTTAACAACTAAAAATGATCTCCAAAAGAAAAGGAATTTTGACACAGAATAAAACAAGACGTGAGCCTTATCTGCTTTTGAGTACTTAATGGCACTGTACTTACCCACACTATTTAGGATCTTTTATAAACACATGTTCTCTTTGACTCTGTGGATTTTTTTTAGAGTTGTCCACTAGAAGAACTATCTGTGAACCCTTGCCTACATTTTATTGACATTATTGTCAGAAAAGAAACAGTACATATAGCACAAGGACCTCACAGATTCCACTCATCCCTAAACACTACCCAATAATGTATACATATTAACATTCAGACACTGTAACAATATTTTAGTTAATGGAAAATACAGTTCTCATTAGAATTTGATTTCATACAGTAATAGAAAAATGAAAAATAACTAATACATTATTCGTAAAGCATTTTCAAAAGGATTCAGCAGTGGCCCAACAGACTAGGTGACTTCAGCAGAAGGTTGCCAGGTCAAATCTTTAAAAATACCTGATGTCATTCACGTTTACCTTCCCACAGCATCACACAGGAAATGAAATCCTGGCCCTACATAACGCTATGGGAACTTTGCTACTGACTTCAGCAGAGAAAAAATGCATTCTACCATAATCCATTTATGCCGAGGGAAATAATGAGACAAATATAAGGAAAGTTATCCTCCTAATTTGTTGCTTTCTTCAAGAGATACAGAAAATCAGGGCAAAAAGTACTGGAGACTGAAACAAATGATTTAAGAAATCAGAAATGTCACCTTTTTTCCTACTTATATTTGTTGGTTGTTTTGTGTTTTGGTTTTTTTTTTTTTTTCTCTTCTCACATGGTTAAACCAGAGAAGAGAGGAGAAATACTTGAATGGTTGATTTAGAGTCTGTTTTACCTCTGGTTACTCAATAGACAGGGACTGCAGGTAGACTCATGTTGTCTAAATAGAATTGTCTCAGTGTAGGATGTGATGAGAAGAATAATGAAGAACACTTCAGGAATATTTCACCGTTACCTGTTTAACTGCAAAAAAACCTTTTGCCACACTCTGCCAGAAAAGGATTGATAAAACTGCCAAGTAGCAGAGGAGAAAGCACTGCTGAAAAGGAGGATTATACCCAGAATAAGCTGGAAAACACATTTTTGGGAAAAAGAAATCAAATGCTGAGGAAAAATCCTCCTAACCCACATTTAAAATTCAATGATGCTCCTCAAGGGAAAGATGCTCCTTAAGGGGAAGAAAGAAATTGATCTGCCCCACAGATTTTCCCTGTTGTCCATGTTCAGATGTGACAGAACTACCTGCCCAGGAGCAGATATCCTGGGACAACTCAGAAAGAAGGGATTCCCACAGGTGCCGGTGCATGGACAACCCCTCTGACACAGGCTGGTGATCTCCAGGAAGCCCAGAAATGTAGCGTCATGGTCATTGGGCAGGAATGGGAGCTGTAAATGGCATTATGACTTTTATCAGAGAGCTCATTATCCTGCAACTGTCACTGATAAGAAAGGAATTGTTTGCATAAAGCATGTTTCTATGAGATGGGCAAAAATCAGTTTTATAAGGGCTTGAGTTACATCAAAAAACTATGAAAGCCAGAAAAAGGAAACAGTCATATTGCCACAAAGCCAGGCCTCTCACAGCTAACTTCTCTGCTGAAAGAGCTGAGTAGTGCTCAGGTAGGCTCCTTACTACTCCATATCTGCAACACAGATGTAAAAAGGAGACTGAATGAGAAAGATCTGTATATGACATCCTCTAATTTCACACAGAATATTCTGAGTTGGAAGGGACCCACGAGGATCATGAAGTCCAACTCCTAAGTGAATGGCCTGCACATTTTATAGTATGAAGTAAAATAATTGACTTTTAAGTGACTGATAAAAAATGCAAACATAGTTCTTTTGAAAGTACAAAGTAATCAACAGACAGTTGACAGTGAGCAGTTCCTAGTTTCTTAACATCGTTTCAGTTCAGGTGGAGCACAATACTCTCTGCCAAACAAAATGGGTTGAGTTTGACTAATTTTTACATTATCTACAATATGTCCCATGGTGAATTTAAGAAAATCCTAAATGCACAGTTTGCTTCCACAGGTCTTTACTGCAACACTGCGTGAACTGCAGGCCTGAGATATCATCTTCCTATTTGTCAAAAAGTAGCTAAAAAAAAAATTGCTAACTAAACACTGTCATATAGCCTTGCTTTCCTCCTCTACCTCAGAGATAACTGGACTAGCCTGGATTTTTGTTAAAGTAGAACTGGCTAAGATTAGGAACTTCTCTCTTATACTCCCAATTTGGAACAAAAAGTCCCAATAGAGTTTTTTAGAAAATCTGAAGTTCAGAAAGCTTGTATCCCAGAATACTTTGTTCTGAATCTGCTTAGTACCACTGCCTGGACATCAAAAGTGTGGTGCTCAAATGTTTCCTCATATGCTAAGCTCTTTGATCAAATGACATCTATGGTACATCATCTTAAGAAAGATTAATTTCCCTCAGTCCATGGACAGATGTAGCAGAGCCAGGAACCTTATGCAGAACCATATGGACATGAGGCTCCTCAAGTGCAGGTCACTGGAGACATTCTGGTAGCTCCAACAAGTAGAAATTGCAAGTGAAAATGACTCAGGCAGAACTTCAGTTCAAAGAAAATAAAACAAAGCAATCATTTCAAAATGGACATTTTTCCACAGAAAGTATCAACTTGAAAAGGAAACCACATATCTACAGCCGAAAAACAAAAGTTCTGATTAGCTTTACTAAATACTAATGACATAATAAATAAAACTATAGAAGATTATGTCTTCTTTGTCTTCACCAAAGATACGCACGTCTGCATCCTAGCAGATATGTGTGCTATTGACCTTTTTATACAGTCCTAGTTTCCACCGGGACTGTAGAACCAAGTTCACTGATGAGTTTTATTTCCTAGTGATGAACTATAAATACAGAAATAGGTATTGCTATTTCTCCTCTTTGAGGAAGAAGAACCTCACACGGCTCTGATTAGAAATGCTAATTAACCTTTTTGTTTATTGGTTGCTAACTTAAGAATATGAATGTAGAATTCATTAATACTTAATTCTTATTAAGAATAAGAATGTAAATAATAAAAATCTCTGTAGGACTATAAAGGTGTTAAAGTATCAAACCAATCATTGTAATTTGCTCAGTTTATTTAGGACTTGAACTCCGTAAATGCCAAAGGAAAATGACCCTGTCTATCTATCAAAGGACATTACCTCTGAGAATACACCTTGCCACACTAAATCCAGTTGAATATTATGGAATATTTTACTAGACAGACTCACTCAGCATCTGGAAACAAATGAAAAGTTTCCTTATTTGCATATTTACTTTTTTCTTCCCACCCAATTTTTTTCCTTGTATCTTCATGTGTCTATCACTTATCTCCTCAACAGGATGATACCATTTTCTTGTTCATATTATACTGTGGTTTTCATCTTTCTTAACTTCAGAGTACCAACTCCACATTTGTCTTCTGGCCATGGCCCTAAGTGCCTGTTTCAGATCCTGGGAATATCCATAATGCCATAATGCTCTGGCTTTGCCTCCTTTTGTCCTTTCACTCAAGGACCAACCTAAGGATCATCAACGAGTCAAACCAATATTTAGGCTACCTTAAGATATCACAGGTTTGAGGAAACCAGAGGGACAAGAGTTGGGGAATCTGTTTTATATATGAGTAGGTATAAAACTGGTAAGAGGGCAGTTTCATATGTTTAGTAGTTACCACAGTGAAAAAAATCAGGACAGAAAACACTACTTTTCCTTCCCTCTTTCCAATGCCAGCATAGCAGAAGTACACAAACACGATTTTTCCTATCTCAGTGCACTGCTTGAACCAAATAAGATTTTTCAGTGAAATGAAAGACAGTGTCCTTACTTCCCCCATGCATGACAGAGGGAAGCCACAAATAAAGTCAGCAGGGGGCTCTGCATTGCCTCGGTAGACAACAGATGCAAACACTTTTAAAAAAAATTGTTACTGTAGTAACAGATTTTTTATTTTCTATATGTGTGTTTGTGTGTGTATATATATAGAGAGAGAGGGGAAGAAGAGAGACATTTAAAATTATGCAGAAAGCCAACAATTCTGGATACTGCTGATTTCTGACTTTACTTTGCCCTAATACAAGCTTTAAAACCCCCTTTGTTCTTAAAACATGCTCGACGTCCAACAGCTTCTACTAATTTTTAAATAAATTGTTTTTTCCATATTTTAGACATTCTTAAAGTTACATGAAATAACTTAGGAATGTAATGCTACACTTCTCATTTTTAAAAACCTTTGCATTAAAATGATGTTTAGACTTCTAAAGTTTGTTGCCCTGATTTTCAAAGACACTAAACATGTGTTTATTCACCTTGGAGACAGAGGGCAAAGTCAGAATCTGCTGTGGGTAATAAGCATTTATGAAAAGCAGACCACTTATTTATAGGCCTAGAAATGGATGGCAATTTAAATTAAATGTAGGTACCAACATTTGCAAATGCTGGCCCTGAATCATGAACATGAAAAAGACTCTGGGGATGCCATTAACTGAATTGACCTCTTGTGTGCATAATTGGCACTAAAGCCAAAAAAGCCAACTGTACCTTTGGAAATTTAATTTAGTAAGGACAATAGATGACAGTTTTGTTATGAACCCCCAATTATTATGAAAACACTGATTGCATGGCTTGTTTCCTTAGAAACTAACCAAAAGGTGACACATTCTGTTGACTTTCTATTATACATTCATAACATCATCTTTCAATTCTATGTCATAAAGAATTTATGTAGGACATTAATCATGCAAGACCATTAAATTGTTATCTCATTTCAGTGATAATTGTTTACTGCTATAAATGGCTCATGTTTTGTTCCAACAGTTGGACTGTGACTAAAATGTATCCTCAGAGCAGTATTAGCAAAGAAGATTAACTTCTTTAGAGAGAAGGAGTTATAAAATTAGGGGAGCGTTTTATTACTGTGTATGAGAAAATATAACTTGTAAAAACAGGGTAATTCAATCACCAAGTGGACCAAATGAAACAGTGGCAATAAAAACCAAGCCTGGTCACAGTTATGTCCATCTGACCAAGAGTTCTAGGCAAAAATTTTTGCGAAATCCTCATGTTAATAGTGTACCTGGCCCTTTTCCCAAAATATAATGAAGAGGGTATAATTTCTTTTTTATAATTGCTTAAAACAATGTCAGCTGAATGTATTAAATGCAATTATGAGGAAAACATAGACTAAAAACAAAAAGTCAAGCATTTACAAAAAGGAACGTTCATAAAAAACCAGCAAACCTGCCCCCCAACATAACTCAGCTAATCAGAGTTTCACTGTGCAAAGCAATGATTTGTCTCCTGCTTTTAGATTTCCCTATTGACTCCTGTGTGGAATAGGAATGGGATCAATTTAAAGCAGTCCTTTAATCCCACGGGTGCCATCACTAATGCTGCTGTCTGTTACTGCTTTCTAAATGGAACCCAATGATATATTTTTCTGTAGCAAAGTGTCTACTCTATGAGCATAATAAATAGCAATGGCCCTTTAATGACAACTTTAGCTTTGGCCATTATACTACATTATAAGTGCTTAAAAACACTAATGGGAGCTACACAGTGTTAATTATACTTAAGATATGAGTGCTGTACACAAGAACTACTGCAACATTAAGTAAAACACTTCTGCTAATCCTAATTATAGCCTGTATAGAAGAGATAAGAGAAATCTAGTGCTCCTTTACAGCAAGTTCCTAAAATAGCAGAGACAGGAAGGACATATTGGCTGGAAAAACACTGGAAGCACCTTCTAGCATACGACTTTATCCTTACTTACACCATTTATATAAGCAGCTGGTTGCACAAGTTCTGCTGTGCTGAACTGGCCCTGCCATCAGCCCTGCACAGGCTCTGTATTGACATAGGGAACAAACTCTACAACTTACAAAAAGTGATAAAGCAGGTTATCTTTCTTGTGGCACCAGGGATGAGGGGGATACCTCCACCTAGCTTGCCCCATCCCTGTTGCTAAGACACCTCCTTAAATACTACATAGTCATACATATTCCTTAGTTTCTAAGAAAGGGTACTACAAATGTATAACATAGGACTCCTCCCAGTCTTCACCTTTGCTCTGCCCTTTGGTGGTTGTTTGGTGGTCTTTTGGGCTGAAGGCTCAAAGTCTTCCCCTTGCTGTACTCTGGTTTGTTGCTATTGAAACTGGCCTGAGTTGGTTTCGTTCCATCCAGTCAAGCTTCGCCCTGCCCCTAAGGCCCTGCTATTGGTGCCTGTTTCTAAGTAAATATCAAAGGTATCTTTTTAACCCTCTAATTGCCAACTCAGTATAAACATCAATCAACACACAGACATTAATCTGAAAGAGCAGGATGGAGACTTTAAGAATACAGAGATGAAGGGCAAGATGAACAGGCAAGTCTAGAATCCCCTTGACTAGCTCTATACATTTAACTCTGGTGCCTGAGTTCAGAAGGAAGTTGCTGGGCCATTTTTGTACACACTAAATTTCCAGGGCTGATGTAGCTTTTCCTGTAGCAGCTATTTGAGTCTATCTATACAGAAGAAATCTAATATTACTACGCTCCACTTTAGGCAACTCAATAAAATGCCAGAACTAAGTAAGGGATTAATTTGGCCCAACTGCTTGCAATAAATTGTGCTCACATCTTAGCTGAGTCTTTAAGCATGGAGAACTTCCCATTGGCTTATGAAAGTCAGGGATTACATATTTTGAGTTTTCAAAGCATTGCATCAGGGGCAGAGAGGGAGCAGAAATAAGAAAATCTCCTGAAAAATGCAAGTAACACTCAGATAAAGTCTGCAAATACTTCAGACTTGAACTCTAATCCTAATGTTGCTCAAATGAAAACATCTGTATGATAGCACCAGTCTTTGCTTGTCTTTTATGGATGCCCCTGCTTGATCCTCAAAGTTATCCAGAAGGATGTATAAAGACCCCTATGTTTAGATACATCTTCCATCCCTCTCTGCAGACTATGTCCTCAGCTGTTTACACCACAGCACAGCATAGCTTTGCTTCAGGCTCATATACAACCAGTCCTAAAAGTCTATATCCAATAGGAACAATGGATTTATCTTTAACTATACAGGGTAGATATGAGAAAGCAAAACTCTTGGGTGTATGATCTTAGCTTGCTATCAGAATTGCAAAGAAACAGGACTATGAATGTACAGCAGCTGCCTGGCATCATTACAGTCAGTAACATTCCTTGAAGTGTGGCACCTCACTTACGTTTGAGGTGTTTGTCCCTGGCCAGGAACTTATGACAAGAGATCACAATCCAGTTCAACTCCTGCAGTAGGTGATCACAGCAAATGTAAAATGACAGACAAGGGCACCTTAATTATCATTACATACTGTGTTAACAATTCTAGAAGTGTATAAAGCAATTTACATCCTCTGCAAGAAATAAATACAATTATTGGAGGAACTAGATGGAAAAAAAAAGAAATCTTCACTGAGCCAGTGGTCATCTATGGATATATAAACAAATGATATATTCATATAGAGAGACAAAAAAATCTCCCTTCAGAAAGTTATAAGTATCTAACAGAAATAACTGAAATGCACAGAAAAACAACATGTTCAGCGAAAGCACAGTTTCAAATGTCTTGTTTTTTTTTTCCTACACAATACAATCCAATGGCTTACTGTTTCAACACACTCATTTTCAGTCAATTGAGAACTGAGTTGACATCAGAAAGAACACAACATAGAAACTTCCTATTCTTAAAGTATTCTGAGCCTTCAGATGCTTTACTAATTTGCAAATTAACCATGAGAGAAAGTGACAAGAGACTTCGGCTGCTGAAGTACTGACTGAAATACTGGCAAAACCCAACCTGTTCCCACACTTTATGATTCAAATATATCTTTTGTAAGCTCCATTTCTGTTCAGACTTCTGGTAACAGTTGTATCTTCTTTACTATGACCATACTCAGCACTTAAAGTATTATTTTCAAGAGTCTCTCCTGGTTTTGAAAAATGTTGCTGAAGTTATCAGCAGCTCAGTCATCAGGATGAACTGGGACTTTGGTGTCAAAATGGAAAGAGAAAAACATGATCTTCAGGAAGCAGCCACATTGCTTAAAGCTGGGTCAGTCAGGTTTTCATGGCCACAGCTAAATGTTTTATCTACAAGTTTGCCAGCCCTTGCTTCAAGGTATACTACTGAAGTCTTAAATTTAACCATTGCCTAAGTAAAATCGGTTCAATAAACTTCAGGTAAGCATTCATTAAAAAAAAAGGAAAGGAGGGGAGGGGAGGCAAGGGGAGGAGAGGGGAGGTGAGGCAAGGCAAGGCGAGGCAAGGCAAGGCAAGGCGCAATGAAAATGTGTCTGCAACTGATGTTATCTAATTACTGTGAAAATTTGTTGTGGTTTCTTGTTTTGTAGTTTTTATTTTTCCTATTGTTCCCACTCTACATGTTTAGACAGAGTTATGTGAATGTCTCCAACATGACACTTTTTAAGGAAAATAAAGGCAGAGCCTCAGAGAATGGTGGTCATATGCTGAGGTAACACCTGACAGGCTGCCAGTCACCAATGCAGCCCCCACAGCAAAAGAGTCCCAACCTAACAGTGTAAAAACATGCAAAGGGGGAAGAACCAGATGAGTAGCAGCTCTAGGAGGGCAGAGACAATAAAGATTTACGTGTATTTTTGTTCGTAATCTTGGTGATATTGATCACGATACCAACCTTTTGGGTAAAGTACTGAAAGTCTTACAGAGGATGTGTTACAGTTACTAATTAAAGCTTAGTGTTTATTTTGAATAAGCCTTTTGAAGACAGAAAGTGCTAAAAGATATTATTCTAAATCATAATAAAAAGTTCCAATATCCTGGAAAGACTGTATTGCAGAAGCATTGATTTAACACCAAAAACCAATGCATATATTTAGCATCTACAGATTTATTCACACAAAAGAAGTATTGTTTGAAGAATCCCTATTAGCTCAAACACGAGTCTTTTATAAACTGCAAAACTGTAAAAGCTGTTCTTCCTTTGCCATCTTTATAGATCTATTTTTCAAATATACTTTCTTCATTTTCAGATACTAACAAGATTATCTTTTAGAGGTTGAGCTACAGCACAGAAAAAGGTGCAAATATTTTGACCACTGCAATTTGATATTCCACACTGCCTTGATAAAATATCAGAAATCACCCTCATAATTTGTAATCCATTTAGAACTATTTTTGTAAAACCTTTTTGACCCATAGTTTGTTACTGGTACTATTTCTACAAGATTGTCAATATTTATTTTGCCACAGTTGGGTAACTCTTCTTATAAATATGGAGAACATATGCCCATTCCCTAAATCAACATTGACAATCCATAATATTTAAATAGAATTAGCATCACCAATTTTCAGTGTAGAGTATATTCAATGAACCTGCTGCAGAATGCATAGGATTCAGAATAATTAGCATATGAAGCTACTCTTGTCATTTCACTCATCTATTTTTATTAGAACTCATTACTGTGCCATCATATTTCAGAAGTAGTGATGCAGAATTTAGATTTGACAGTGATTCAGGAATAAGCGAGACAGAAAATTATCTGTAGGGACTCACAGGCATTTCTATAATATCTGCCCACCTGGGCATCACTCCAAGTAACTGCATTTTTATGTCGCTCAAGGGTGCTGCCCGTAAGTTGTAGTGCCATTTGATCTCTATCACAAATGATCCAAATTGTTTCATTCATAAGAAACGAAATTCATCCCAACAGAGTCAAAGGAGCCAAGGGAGCAGAAGCAGTCCCAGTGTCCACCCATAGCCCTTGCCCTGCTCAACAGGGCTGTGGGGGGAGATGGAGACTGGGCTTGCTGGACCCTTTCCCCAGGATTTATCCCCTTCTATACGGATGTTGATAGGTGCAAACAGTGCTGGAAAGTCAAGGCAAGAGACCAAATTGTGGAAATGCATCAAAAACTGTAGATATAAGAAAGAAATTCTTCATGATGAGGGTAGTGAGGCACTTGAACAGGTTGCCCAGAGAAGCTGTGGACACCCCATCCCTGGAAGTGTTCAAGCCCAGGTTGGATGGGGCTCTGAGCAACGTGGCCAAGTGGAAGATGATCTTGCCCATGGCAGGGGGGGTTGACCTAGATGATCTTTAAAGTCCCTTCCAACTCAAACTATTCTGTGATTTTGTGATGGCAAGTTATATCTGCTGAACTGCAGGATTAGTAGTTATTTGGCACACTGTGGATGTGTACAGGTATGCAATCTGCTTCTGGGGTAATCTCAAGTTAAGAGACTACTGCTACCCATGGTCTTTCTTGTTCCATTCTGAATCTACGGTTGTAATACATCATCCTTTCAGTCGTGTCTAACCATTTGTAGTGCTGAACAGTAAACTGAACAATGAATATCTATCATTTAACTTGAATATATATACCCAGATTCTGGAGGGTTATTTCTGTACAGATAATTTCAGATTGTGAATTGGCACAACTAAAGGAGTGGTGAACTGCCTAGACTGGAATTGCATCCAGAGAGAGACAGGATGTTGGCTTTCCACCTAGAGAAAATGTCTGTGTACCTTCACACCAGAATGCCAAGAAATGGAGACAGGCAGAAGCTACCAGTGGCTCATGGATAAAGAGAGAGATCATCTTGCATCACCAAAACTGTTGGATAAGGTAGACTTGAAGATTCTGAAAAAGAGACATCTATCTACTGCTCACTTAGGCTAAGATCACAAAACCAGGGCTCATCGGTGTCCGTTTCTTGCAAATAAAGAGTGGTTCCAAGGGTTTTTCATTCTTCAGTTTGCTTTGTTTGATAGCACAGCTAAGAAACAGTAATATATAGAAGGCTATTTCATAATAACTCATTGACACAGGTAGGAATATAATAATTATCTACACCACTGCATGCTTTTTAGTGTCAGCAACCTGGAAAAAAAAAATAATAAATTCCTCTTTCTTTTCTTTGTCCTACTTCACATACTTATCATTCATTACACCACAAGATTGAAGGCTTGGAACACTTAGTCCCATACACAGTAGCACAGAAAGTCCTACTGCTAACATCTTTTTAGCACACCCTTCCTGGAGAACCATTTCCTTTGGAATATATAAGATGTGATCTCAAATTGTATATAAGCAGTTCAATTATTTTGGCCAATTTCAGGCAGAGCATCTCTCTTTTTTACGGTACTTCCTCTGTGTTGAAATGCTGGTGGATTTATAGCTTTGGATGGAATTGCTGAGGGATGTACCTATAGTGTGGGTCAATAGAGAACTTCACTCTTCAGTGCTATCAACCTCACAAAGACTGTATTTACTTTACAATTCCATGAAAATAAAAATAATGGACTGAGACCCCTTTCTGGTAAAATTTCTGTGAGAAAGGCATAGTAGGACTATGAGGTATTAAATGTTCTCAGTGTCTTCATCTGCCCAAGGCAATTGCAGCTTCTGGCACTGAGCACTACACAAGGATTTCACAGTATCTTAAGGCATTCATTCTTTACAAATAAACCTTCCCCAAGGCTAAAACCTCCCCCAAACAGGCAGAGCATCACATATTCCTTATCTTCTCCTGACCAGTGACACTCTTGTGCTCAGTATATATTATTTGAAATATCATAGAAGTCAGTTTGAGAACTTGCAAATTATATCTGAACAAGAATTCTAGAAGAAATTATAATGCTGCAGGCAAACAGCCAATAGACCGATCAGCTCTCATTCTCTCCATTTCAGACCTGGATTTTATCTTAAATTGTGCCATTTTTTCTGTCAAGGGCACATGTAATTCTGGTGGAATGTAATTAGTGAAAAATCTTAATACAAATTTTTGTTAATATAGATTAACTCAGAGTTGGTGACATCACTATTTTTTCAACAGCCATGAAAAAAGAAAGAGATAGGTTATATCCAAATTATCACTTGGCTACTGACAAGTGACAAAACCAATATAAAATAAAAATTAAATATTTTCTTTAAAATATCACATTATTAATAATAAACAAACCTCCTCTGAAGCAGTCATCTTGAAGAACATTAAAAAAATCTGTTTTGTATTCTAGAATACTTTTGATCACTATAGACTTTATCTACCGATCATCAGAGAAACGTGTGAGAGAGTCTCTTGTTCTGGAACATGGTGCCAAGATAAAAGTGTGAAGTTGTTATTTTTTTCATTTTGTACTCTTCCACTTGGTATCCCAACAAGATTAGTCTTTTGTTTTTACAAGTAACCGGTACAATTAAAGGCACTTTTCTCTCCGTGGCCTAACCTTGAACACCTTTGAGGTACTATATACTCTAATACAGCTTTGTCTACACCAAATTTGGCTCAGTATGGCACATGAAGACAGAATTCAGGACCCAAGACACAAAACTCCATAACACTTAAGCCTCACATTTAAAAAGTATTTATAGAGAATAAAAACATCGCTCATACATGTAGCAAGAATGTTACAGACAAGAGTAGTATGTATTATACATTAGTACCATATATTATTGCTAATGTATGATTAGCTAGATGATAATGTGAATATTTGAGTAATAGTTTATCAAATCACACATTAAGATTTTGACTAAAAAAGATCTATTACTATACCTTTAAAATATACCACATTCAAAATTTTGAAACTATTAAGTATAGAATTGGAACCACAAATTAAATTAACTAAAAAAAAAAATCAATGAGGAATATTCTCATCTATGTCAAATTAATCAAAATGTCCACCTTTTCACTGTTGTAAGGGGGAAAAAAAGGAGTATTGATTCATCACCACAACTTTCATAACCATAAATCAGGATCACAGAATGGCCGATATTGAATGGGACCTCTGGAGGTCACCTCATCCGATGCCCTCCTGCTCAAGCAGGGCCACGTACAGCCCAGGACTTTGTCCAGGTAGTTTTTCAATATCTTGGATGGAAACACCACAACCTGCTTAGGCAACATGTGCCAGTTCTTGGTCATTCTCACAATAAAGATGTGTTTCCTTGTGCTCAGAAGAACCCTCGTGCGTTTCAGTTTGTGCCACTGCCTCGGGTCCTGTCACTGAAAATAGCTTGGCTCTATCCCCTTTACACATTCCTTTCAGGTATTTATACACATTAGTAAGTTCTCCCCTGAGTCATCTCTGCTCCAGGCTGAACACTCCCAGCTCTCTTAGCCTTTCCTCAGAAGAGAGATTCTTTGGGCTTTCATTGGGCTTTCCACCAGCATGTCCATGTCTCCCTCACACTGGGGAACACAGAACTGGACACAGCACTCCAGGTATGGCCTTGACAGTGCTGGAGAGAGGGGAAGGCTCACATTCTTGATCTACTGGCTATGCTTTCCCTAATGCACCTCAGTACAGCATCACCTTTCCGTGCAGCAAGAGACACTCCTGGCTCAAGTGCAAACTGGGTGTCTACCAGCACCTTTTCTGCCAAGCTGTTTTCTAGCAGGGTGACACACAGCATATGCTGGTGCATGGTGTTGTCCCTCCTCAGGTGCAGGACTTGGAACTTCCCACTGTTGAACTTCTCACTGTTGAACTGTCAGGCCATTTCTCTAGCCTGTCCAGGTCCCTCTGGATGGCAGCACAACTCTCTGGCCTGTATTGGACACTCCTAGTTCTGGGTCATTGGCAAACATGCTGAGGGTGCACTCTGCCCTTCATCCAGGTCATTAATGATGATGTTAAATGGGACTGGACCCAGTATTGACCCCTGGGGTACACACTAACTACATACTAGTTACTGGCCACCAACCAGGCTGTGATACTTGATCACCACCCCCTGGGCCCAAGTGTTCAGTCAGTTTTCAGTCCACCTCCCTGTCTGCTCAGCCCATACGCCATGGTCTTTTCTAGGAGGAGCTTATGGAAGACAGTGTAAGGGGCTTCCTGAAATGCAGATGGACAATATGCATCACTCAATCAATATACTTCTGCCAGCAAATGTGCTGCTGATCACAGACTGCCCTGCCCAGATGCCCATGGAAAACACGACATTCTTGTTTTTGAAATGACAACATGGATTACATGGAACTGGCTGATTTACAAATTTGCTTACTAGGATGAAGCTGTAACAAAGTAATTCTTTACAAAGTAGTTGGACCTGCTCCTTCTTACTCAGAAAGATAATTGCAAGGGCTAGTAATTAATTGCTACTTCGATTCATACCAATGGAAACTGCTAGAGTGTTTTTTAATCTTTTTATATTTTTACAAGTGGAATGTGGACAACTTTGTGTCTGGGAGACATTAGAAGCATATGCTTTCCAAAGTTCTCATCTTGTATATTATCTGTGTTCCAGCTAAGCCGATTGCATTTTTCTCTGTTGGCATTAGTTTCCATCTCATTTTCTCCACCATGTGAGGACACACCACTGTGTCCAAAGAGCAATACCAGCAGTCAAATATTTGTTCAATTACCCTTTCAGCACTCTTAAATACCTGCTATCTGTATTTTATAACAAAGATCATGGATTATAAGTTTGTACTGTTATATTGTTTATTCATTCATAGCTATATAGCTTAATGAATTTCCTCCTTTGTCCAGTCCCATCATGTGTCCCACGAGGGAACTGAATGTTTTTTCCATGGTAGGTAATTATTTACTGCTTACTATATGTTTGCTGTGTTTGTTTTTTTTTTTTTTCTTTTTTTTTCTGTTTCATTACATTCTATGATGTGTCTCATTGGAAATACTGATGATACTCCTTCCTGAAAGTAATGGAGCCATTGAGAGCCCCAAGGCTAAAGCTGATAAATGAATGTACCACAAGAACAGGGTGCTCTGAATTTTGGTTATGGGGAGTATTTGAGAGAGAAGATATTGGTCTTAATTAAATGTTCATAAATGTTGTTTAATACAGACAGCCTTATCAGGAAAGCAAAAATAAGCAATTTTTTATGTCTGCTTTCTTACTGAAACACATCAATATCTTTTCTTTTTTTATATTTTAACATCCTTTTCCCTCTCTTTTTGTCTGCTTTAACATATCTGAATATATATTGCCATGAAAAACTTTACAGTGGTTTTTTATGGTGTTTTTTTATAAGGCTATGTTGAAAAAAAATTAAAATGATTCAAGGTATTTCTGGGATAGGAAGGATATTTAACATGGCAAGGGTTTTCCTTGTTTTATAGTTTTAACAGGTTCCTGCTCACCAAAGCAGAGCAAGTCAAAATGAGGAGGCTGCATTGCCACTGTGCAGTGTGTGGGAGGAGTGTACAACTGTCTCAGTAATCTGTGGTCTGGGACATCCCTTCCAAACATCCAGAGGTAGGCCACATCATTCAAAGCACTGCTGATGTGCTTAAGATCCTGAGTGCTCTCTTGCTTTAAAAATTTAATGGGATGTTTTGCTCCTAACTGATTAAGAAACATTTGAAAAGGGAATGGAAATCCTGCAGCTTATTTTTTTTTATAATTTGCCCCTGGTACTTTGCATTTCATACAGTGGATGCATTTTCCCCTTTATTTTTGAGTTCCATGTGCTGGAAGAAAACCAGGGTTTTTTGCTTCCTATTCCAGGTCACCTCTGGGCAGTACAGCTATTGGACAGTTCACCCAACTATTGAATTAAGTTATATTTCTAAATATACACTTTATTTATATGCATCAGACACAATTACAAAAGTAATTGCATATTACAGGCTCTCTAGGGAAATACAGACTCCCCAGGGAAGTGGTCATGGCCCTGAGACTGCCAGAGTTCCAGGAGTGTTTGGACAATGCTCTCGGGCACATGGTGTGACTCTTGGGACTGTCCTGTGCAGGTCCAGGACCTGGACTTCAATGATCCTTGTGGGTCCTTTATAGCTAGGATATTCTATTATTCTATATGTTCATACAGTAAGACTGTCTTTACTCTATGCAGGGAAAAGCTTTTCCAGAGGCATTTGTTTTCAAAATAACCACTGTAAAGCTTATCTATATGGGCACAGAACCAAGACAGAAACACACGCTGTATCTGCCAGACCATGAAAAAAAGAGCTACCATCATTCTTACATTCCAACAGTTTTGTTTGTTCTATGAACTCTGCCAAAAAATTACAAAAAGTTATGGTGGTGAATGAATTGGGGGATGGATGGTGAGTCTATAGATGGACAGCTACTGGGTAATGGAAAATGCTCATCCGTAATGGTGCTTAGACAGCATTTTAAAAAACCTGCAGTATGCAGAACCTGCCCATTTCTGAAGAAAGACAAGAAAACAGTCAGCTGGCATATTGTCATAAGTCTGTTGAGGTGGAACTGAATGGAATGGTATAACCGTCATGCATTGGGCATACTGTGACAGGTTACCGACAGTTGATAAAATGAAATTTTAAATAAAGGAGCAACCTTTTTCAATTGTATCCTGCAATTAAAGCCATTAGGCAAAGGAAAGACCATTTTGATTTCCACCTTTATGATTCTGGAATGTATCTCTTCATTGTGCTGATAAAATGTAATGTGTTATATATTTCACCATGACAAAATATAACTGATGAACAGTTTTAAATTATTGCTTGTATAATGTATGCTTTTAGCAGAAGTGTATTTATTATTGTAAAATTTCTGAAACTTGTTCTAAATTACCATGAAATGCATCAGAGTGGAAGAAAAAGATTTGTCAATGACAGGACAAGTTATTTGAAAGATTTTAACTTCCAAGTCAATTTCACAATACTTTCAGGTCCCATCTTCTTTTTTTTTTAGGGGATAAAAGGAATGAGGGAAGAGAAATACCTGCTATATTTATGAAACTAGATAAAAGAAGCAATAAAAAGACTATTTTACGTAATAGCAATAAAAATTTAGATGCATGTAATTTTATGAAAACAACATATGTAAAAAAGAGTAAGAAGTAGAAAGAATTTTCATCACCAATATCAACATTAAAAAAATCAAGCCACTGCAAAACTAATTAGACAATGCAATCTTCTACATTCATAGATGAGCCTAGCAATGATGCATTATCAATCGGGTTCAAGCACTGGATCGTTAACTGTGCAGAAATGTTACAAGCATTTGTGTATACAAGATTAAATGCCAGACATTCTTGCAATGTTCCATATTCTATTATATCATTTTAGCTGCTCTTTTATCTCTCTGTCACTTTCAATGAATTGTAAATTTGATGGCATGTTTACAGATATTTTTCTTCCACTGACTAAACTATCAAAAGCTTGTATGATGATTATATCATTTCCTTGGCCCCTGAGGATTACAATGTACCATGTGCAATGCTCTAAAATGCATTTGTATGGAATGCCTACTCAACATATTCTGCACAGTTCTTTGGTCTCCCTTAGAAAGGTGTTCCCATACCTCTCAGAACAGTTTCTCTGAACTACAACAAATGAAGACAGAAATACATGGAATTGTATTTCAGAGCAGAGTGGGCAGCAAAAGTACAAGAAGAGAAAGAGGTAAAAAAGAGATAATGACAAAATTCTTCCCAAAAGCTCTTAAATGGTCTAAGAAGTGAAATGGGCATTTTTGAGATGAATGTTTGAGTACTATATGCAGAGTAGTCATCAGAGCAGATCTCATGATCTAGTGATTAGTAGCTATAATAGTATATAATATTACTACGGAATACTGGTTTCCAGCTTAACAGAAGAAAAGTATCATAGACTATGCCACGATCTACACAATCAAATGAAAAATATTTGCAAATCACAAAAACTGAAGGATGTTTTACCACCAGTTCTAATGTTTTTCTGGCTCACGAGCAACTGAGAAGTGCAAAACAGCACTGAACAGTTATACAGAGAGCAACTTGTCAACTGGATATTGCCCAGGAAAGTGAGACTGTTCTTCTGAGCAAACTGGTCTAGTGGAAGGTGTCCCTGCTCACTGAGGTTTGAACTAGATGATCTTTAAGGTCCCTTCCAACTCAAGCCATTCTATGATTCCATGATCATTCTATTACCAACACACCTTTCCTGGGCTTTTTAATTTTGTCCCAGGATTTCCTGTGAGAATGATAGCAAACAGATCTAGGTTCACACTTCAGAGCCTCTGCAATAGGGGACAGTAATGCCAAATGAAGAATAAGATTATTATTCCAGGTCTCAGGAAAGCAACTTCCTAGCCCGGCCAAAACAATTAGACTCTCGAGAGTATGAATCACCATTTTTCAGACACTATTATGTGAAGCAAAGTACTTTTCTGCACAGATCACCTCTCTTCCTACTAGAGACTGATTACAGGACCAACCATGGCAATTCATTATCTGGAAAACAGATAATGGAAGGGTATTTCAAGTACTTAAAGCTTTCCTTTTAATCAAATTTAAAGCTGGGAATTAAAGATTCAGAATTATACCACTATGCAGATTCACAGAACACCAGAGAAGTCTCCAGAGAACACATGGTAAAAATGGTAAAAAAACCATGGTAAAAAAAAAAATACATGCTAGCATTTTCTGGTAAAATGCTAGCACNTCTCCAGAGAACACATGGTAAAAAAAAAGCTTTTTTCGGGTCAAAAGCTAGCAGAAGAGAGTTTAGTGACCACTGGAAAGATTTAAAGGCTGAATTTATCCTAGCATGTGCACTGTAGAACAATTAGCAATCTGTGAAACACTAAGTAGAAGAGTCGGAAATCATATCTGTTCAGTACTGGTTCATCAAGTTAAGAATAGCACAGATACTATTTACAGTGAAAATGTTTACATTTAAATATTTACATTTGTAACAAAATATAAAGCTGTTTAATCACATTTAGTTTGGCTACAGAAAAGAAACTCATTGCTACCTGCATCTACAATTTACTTACATCCTAGCCTCACCTTCCCCTTCAGTGATTAAAATGAAATATAATGGTATGTCTGGATACCTTTAAGATGGCTTCCTAACCTACTCCTTCTGCTTAAAAAACACCATTTGTTCTTTTGAAACATTTTTAAAAGAAATTTTTAATTTTGAAAGAGACCTATCACATTATTGAATCACTGACTATTTATTCTAACAATGAACTTTATGGTTTAACACAGACAAGCTCCATGCCCCAGGGGGCTACAATTAAAGTTACACATTTTCACTATCAGAGAGCCTTATGTCTCATGTGACAAATCAAGGACTTCTAGAGAAACACTGAGGAAAAAAAAATTCACTGATCACTCTAGAACATGCTAAGCTGAATGTTTTGACTCATAACTTAATGTAGCCATGCAGAAAAGAAATGACAGAAAACAATAAAATAGAAGTTAACAGTTCAACCCACTTAATAGTAGTTTCTCACCACATATAGCCAGATCTTCATTTCACTGAATGGCCTTAAAAACTAAAATGTGCTAAAAAGAATCCTACAGTACAAGTACATGGAATAAAAAGTACATGGCATTAAAAGACACATTGCAAAAAATACATTGTAATTTCAAAAAAAAAGTTTGGAAAATATGTGTATTTACCCTCATCATTCTGTGCATATTTCGAAAGGATCCCAGATCCCTACAGCTTCCATTAAATTTGCATTGTACTAGGCAATGGCCTTAATATTTGGCTCAATCAATACCACAGAGTTTCTGTCTGGGATGTATCTTGACATATTTAGCTTCGGGAAGTTTTTTTCTGATTCTCCATGGCCAAAAACTATGTCCACTCCTTCTATTTCCAAGGTTGCCCTCCATTCCTTATCATTGTGATTGACTCTCAGTATTAATCAGTTCTGCATGTTCTTGTTGATCCAGACAATCCATCCTACTGGATGGATTTTTTTTTACCAAGACTACTGTCTCCCCAGCAAATACTTTCCCTGAAATATATCTACTCCTTCAAAGCCAGATCTTTGGCAGTAGAACACTCTGGCACTGAGCAACTCCAGTGCTGTTGCCAGGCTAGGAGATTTTCAGTGGGGCTGTGGAATTTTGAAGAAGTGAGAACACCCAGCTACTGGAAAAGCTGTTCAGATGCTGTTGTCCGTTTGGGCAGGGAAGGGCAGGAAGTCCTGGAAGCCAACGGCAGGTTCCTTCCTCTAGGGCTGCCCATAACATCAACGCTCCGTTTGGGGGATCACAGCCACATGAAGATTATGGCACATACCTAATGCTTCAGGTGATGAGATTAATATCCACAGAAGAAGAATGCAACAGAAAAAACATATTTGTATTGCATTTGTTCTGATGTAGGCCAGATTTTCGAAATGTTAGACAATGTAACGAGAGCATTTTTGCCATCTGCAAACATTCTCAAGGCCACAAAGTGAAGAAAACCAGCTGTTTAACATATACTTTTTTAATATCCTTGTGGACCAGATAATTCTGAAGGCTTTGAGAATTTAATTATGAAAAGATTTATAAACAATTCAGGGAGTTCTAAAATCTCATTAAGAATTCTTTTCTAATGAGGAAATTGAGTTTTCATCCCCTTAGACTCAAGATGCAACATCAGGGAGAAAAAAAATTGTGAATGCAATGGACATACTTTCTGTCTCATTTGAAGTATTTCAAAATCTGAATTATCAGTGAAACACAATGTACCTTTCTTTTTTATCACTTAATTTCTCTAAAATTATGAGAATATATGGAAAAATTATGAACGAAAAAACCTTTCTCAACTCTGAGAAAGACAAAATAGTGTAATGAGACTTTAATAAGGTGGTTACATTTGCATTTGTAACAGAATTAAGGGATTGCAGAATTAAGGGTTACAGATCACCTGGTGCAAAACTGGGCTGGGAGTGGGAGATAGCTCCATTTCCTACCCATATCATCATGCATCTTTTTTTAGACATTGCTGCCCAAGGGCTGGCAGGGGCTGCTGAGTGGCCCCTGGGAGGAATGGCTGGGGCTGGGCCCCAAAGTGGAAGTGCAGACACTCTCAGGAGAGACACAGAGCTTCTGCTTGTTTAATTCCTTTAAAGGTTGATGAATAAGGACTAAAAGTAGAAGCTTTTCACTGATTCCACAGATAATACTGATGGGAAATACACAATCATGCAGGGAGATCTGTGATGTAACTACTTTAATAGATAACCCCAAACTTTCAGACCTCTTATAACTGCCTGGTGTCCAAAATGCAAGATTTCAGGCATCAGGGCAGCCGATGGAAGCAGGTCTCTGCCACGGTGGGTCATGGTAACTGTACCCTTCATGCACAAAGGGTGACACCTGGAGTGGCTTTTTCCAACAGCATTCCCTTGCATGAGAAGCCCTGGATGGAGTACTGCACAGCCTGAAGGTGCCTCAGCCTACTGGCCTTCATGCCAGACACTGATTGTTGTGGTTCCATGTGAGGCAGAGCTGGCATTTGCCGCCGAGGAATCGATGTCACAAGGGGAGAGAGACCTGGCACTGGGTGCCAGTGACAGGCAGACACAGACAGGGGCATGAAAAGTGATGTCAGGAGAGCGAGTCTCATACAGACACCACTTTGAGCAAAAACTCTTCCAATCCTTAACAAATCCTGAGCTGAATTCTTTAAAGACAGACGTGTCCCTGCTGCTGAAGTTTTACTGTGCTGGATCCGAGCTGATAGCATATACAACTGAAATACATCATGTATGCTCATTCTGTGTATTGATCCATTTTTTTCACACTGCCACATGGAAAGTCTTGGAAATATTTCTTGCAATCTAATACATGATCTTTTGAAGAGCATAGCTGATTTTCTATTGCCTTGCATTTCCTATGATTAAGTATGTTTAAAATAGTCCCGAATCAAGCATTTTACAAAGAGAAGTTTTAAAAGCTTAAAAGACTATAAAGCCCCAGAAATAATAGAAAAATCAATCCGAGTGATGTAGAATTTGTGACTTGAGAATGTAAACTCAAAAAAAATCAACTGTAAGGAGATCTGTGCTTATGTGTCCAAGGCAGGACAGGTGTTTGTGTGAACTGCAAATCTGCTTCTGTACACTAAAGGGAACTTGGACCAAAGTAAAGTCTAGAGTGTCTCAACTTTCAGCATAAATGCTGAAGAAGTGAGGACTCAAAAGTAAATGCTCTGTCTAGATCTATCCAAGTAAATAGGTTCATGGATTTGTCACTACATTCATAATTCATTGGGATTTTAATATTGTCAGCAGCTCATTTTAAATACTCTTTCCATCTTTGAAGGACCAGACAAACAAAATCCTCTTAACTAAGAAGACAGCTGCTGTTTAATACAGTTTCTAAACTATCTAAGTGAAACTATCCTTTTTTTTTTTTTCTTTATAAGCTATAACATCTTACAACAACTCTCCTCAATTTACTCCTATGGCTTTGGAGTCAGGAAGTTTGCTAACTTTTAAAGCAGATCTTAAGTATAAGACAGATTTTCCAAGTTCACAGATTTAACACACTGCTATATTTTGCAAAAAAAAAAAAATAATTCTGACGTACACATAACAAGGCTGCAGCTTTCACAAACTTTGCAGATTAAATGTTTAGCCCTAAATATTTTCAGGGGTCACACTAGACTTAGACCTAGATGGGGACACAGCACCTCCAGTTCCTGCTGTCATAAAGTGCTGAATAATCTTTATCTCTCTGTATATTTTCTGATTTACATATTCACAACAGTGCATGTAAATGTACTCTGATTAAAACCATGAGCATAATACAGAAGCCAGGCTGTTCTCATTTCTACCAGACGAAAATCTTTTTATAATACATTGCATAATATGAATATAATCCTGAATAGAAATGAACTGGCAAAAAGCAAGAAGAGAGGTTGGCAAACACTGGGGCTTTATGACTTTATTTCTATGCAGCAATCAAATTATTTGTTTCCCAAACAGGAAAAAGGGCATAAAATGACAGGAACTAATGTTCCACATAGTGTAACTTCTTTTCTAAAGCAATAGTCACTTTAAGTGTACATGATATAGGGCAAGCTGATATCTTCCCAAATCAAAGCAGTTAGTGTTTAGAGACATCCTCATGAGAAATTGCACCTGCTCATTACCTTTAACAGCCACTCTAAGACCTAGAGAAGTTTTGGGTGCACAGACCTATAAAACAATCCATGTAACTTCTCTACTCTGAGAAGATAAAATAAGAAATTAAGTTAAATTCCTTCTGGCTGGCAAATTTTTAAAACTGGTAAAGGAAGTTTCAACCTTTATTTAACTGGAGTGCAGTGAATCTTTTCGTGTGGAGCCAATAAGGAGTAATTTGAGCCAATATATTTACCTCTAGTGCTACTACCACCATGGTATTCATGCAGATTTTAAAACACATTTCACCTTGTACATTCCCCACCAAAAATAATAGCATTCAAGGACATCACAGGGTTTTGAAACCATGCCTGAATGATTTGCTTCTAGATATAACCTTACTTTCAATATTTCCGTCTCCTTAGAAGTAACTGTAACTGCTTATTTGAGATTTACATAAAGGATTTTCAAAAGAAGACTTCTAGTTAGAATTAAACTCATGTATTTGGGCCTGATTCATAATTTCAAGGGGATTTTTTAAATTAACATTGCTGTGCACTGCTGAAGCAGTATATGTGGGCCTTTGCGTAAATGACAATCAGCCCCATATTTTGTTTAATGATGCATTTATTACACATTAGGTTCTGACATTGTAAATTTCTATACTGAACAGAGGCTCCTGCTCTTTGCTTTTAATCCAGTACGTGAGCCCATATGTGAAAACATGGAAATTGCTTATGAAAAATTAAACAACTGCAGCTTTTTATGACAAATAACATATTACAGTTGAAAAGCAGGTACATGGCATGACTTTTACTTTACTGACATGCATTTCCAGTGCCATATGCTACAGAATGTTGCAAAACACACTGCTTTCTTTCAGGACATTACCTTGTTTTGACAGGAAACGTGACTTGACAGATGCCTAAACAGAGGAATTGCAAGGTATCTGACCTTTTTGTGATATGTCATTTCTAGAAAGCCTTGGTGCAGGTGCTCCATCTTGGGACACATAACAGAGATACACTCCAGAGAATGACACGACCCTTTTATCTGGTTTTTGACTTTCCTGCATTATATTTGGTTTAGAACATGTCACCTATTGGCCTTTGTAAAACGAGATGCCAAATCTCAGGATACAAGGTTTAGGACTGCATTATCCTAAAGATTTGTACCTATTCTATTTTGGAAATATTGTCTTATGTTTGGTTTTGGTTGCCTAATGATTTAATTCAGGCAAAGCTAGGGTTGAGTCTCAATTACTGAGCTTCAGACAGAGATTAATAACTTTAAGCACCTTCAAAGGTCACTTCATCCTGGAGCTGTTCAAGGCCCTTTCTGCCTGCTGTAAACAAATGCAGTGCAAAAGCATTTCACATCTCCAAAAAGCCACAGTACGAAGGGAATAGCTGTATTACAGTGCACTATGACCATGTATCTCCACACACCTTAACCCTAGCTTAAGTGGCAGGGATAAGATTGATTAAAGACACACTTTAGACTACATCTCCATTATTTACATCCCCAAGTAGGTTGTCTCTTCTCTGGGGGACATATCTGCCACTCTTAAAATCAAATTACACTGCTTTGAAGAAGTTCAGGGCTAAAAGAATGAACTCACACTTGTTGTTAGCCCAGTACACATTGGCTTAATTTTTGTTCATATCGTGTATAAATTCAAGTCATTGAAAAAAGCATAATTACATGGTTTTGTTTTATCACAAAAAATAGATAATTATGGGTAATTTGTGGCTCAATTATGTTGCAAGATAATTACTACTCAAAGTAAGAAACACTGCCTGGAGATTATGAGGTAATCTGAAAGGAAGTCACACAATTTATTCTAGTGCACTCAACTTACTGGCTATTTGCTATGCATATGCCTTGATCAAAGCTTAAAATATTCATGACAGTAGGGCACACCTTTATTACTAATTAGAAACAGTGATAGAGACAAACAGTCCAAGAGATAAGAGTTCAGATCCCAATCTATTTCTTTAATACACAGTAGTGTTAAATTAAGTACACCACCCCAATTGTGACAGTGCTCCTGAAAACCATATAAAAGAAATTGCTGACTCAAAGCAGGTCTTATAAACTTTTGAGTTCAGGAAGCACAGTCTACCACTATCTGTGCTTTGTAACATGGTCCGAAATCTTGATTCACATGAGAAAACAAGGCAGGACATGCTGCAGAAATTGAGCTGTGGGTTGGAAGTTAGAACATACATGGAACATTCACCAAGGCTTACAGAGCTGGCATTACAGAGAGACAGACATTTCAGATCTGGAGTAGAAAGATCACAGAAGAAGGCACACACAGACTTAGCCTACAGAAAAATACCTACATGAACACTTCAACAAGTCATAAAAAAGGAGCATCAGTTAAGTCTGTCTTGGGGGTTCAGGCTATAATATTTAGAAATGTTTCATGTTAACAAAACAGATTGTAAGAGAAGTGATTGCTTCCAGCCTTTGAAAATATGAGAAAAGGAGCTGAATAAAAACAAAAAAAACCGCAGAAACTCCAATGGCTTTGCTGAAAACAGTGTGCAGAAAATATATTTACAAATATAAACAATATGCTTTTATCTGACCAGAATATGGCCTGTATTCACTTCTTTTGATGATGCATTTCAATTCTTATACAACAAAGTTGAAGGAAAGGCTATCCAGCTTTTTTGCTAAAGAGTTGTTTATTATAGATCCTTTTCATATGAGGGGTTTCATTTCCCACTAGTGAGGGGGCTGAGGATGCACAAGGAGTTGGAAGGGGACACAGCCAGGACAGCTGATCCCAACTGACCATAGGGATATCCTGTAGCATATGGCACCATGCTCAGGATATATATATAAAGCTGGGGGAAGAAGTGGGAAGAGGAAATGTCCAGAGTGATGGCATTTGTCTTCCCAAATCAATGTCATTATTGGTTGTTTTCCCAAGCAACCAGTTGTAAGGACTTGAAGACCACAACTTCCTGTCTCAAACACTGTTAAGGCCACTGTCACATATTAGAACAATACCTTCCAGGGAAGATGGGAACCTTCCTGGAGTGGAACATTCCTTCTCCACTTCACTATTTCTTT
>WEIV01011803.1:8068-25879 GCA_013390005.1 Calyptomena viridis | reverse complement strand
GAACCTTCCTGGAGTGGAAAGGAAAATTCCTTCTCCACTTCACTATATCTTTTGAATCCAAAGGCTTTCAGTCAAAAAATGTAGAAAAAGGAAGCAACAATTATTTTATATATATATATAAATTAAAAGGAACAAACAGTAACACAATGGTAACAAGAAAAATCACTCCAACAAACCCTACCACCCTTTTCCCCCTCTGTGTATTTTTCCACAGTGTGGTCACATCTGTGGGGGAGGTCCTGAAGGCTCACCACACCCACAAAAGGGAGTTCCCCTGGTTTTGCTGCTGAGATGTGCAAGTCACCTGTTTGATATAGGAGCAGCAGGAGATGAAAAAAAGCAGACTGTCTGGCTCCAAGCACGGGAGGAGCAGGGCAAGGCTCTCCTCTCTCTCTCTGGGAGCTGCTGCAGGATCCACATGGACATGGGAGCTGGGCTAGTGAGGCAGAAGCAGAAGCAAGAGGCAATCTGGTCTCGGGGCAGCAGATGGGAGAAAAATAGCACCAGCAAGGCAGCGCCAGGCCCTCTTCCAGGATTGCAGCTGAAAAACCAGTGAGACCCAGCTAGTCCCTCACAGAGTCCTTCTACTGTCCTGAGAAAGAGGAAAGGTGGGGAAGGGGAAGGCAGGCATACTCCACTTCCTCATCTGCACAGCATTCAGGGCAGGAATGGCCTGCTATCAAGGGCAATCAGCTTTCCAGCCAAAAGACAATGGAGCCCTCTGTCCTCATCCCTGTTGAGGAATCCTGTCCTTGGCTTAGTTGGGTTACCTTTTTCCTTCCTCAGTTTGATAGCATCATGGTGGTAATGGAAAAATTTTATGAAAAGAAATCTAACCCATGACAGCCACAGAAGAACTTTGCTGTGAGACAGGCACAGAATGGAATTACAGAATGGTGGTAACTCTAGGCCGGGGGAGGCAAGATCTGGCTAGCACATCCTGGGTAATGCATCCAGACAAAAATCCTCATGTGTCAAACTGTGTAGAGATGCAACTGCTTGTATGCATATCACTGGTCAAACAAAGATCACCCCAAGTTGTTAGACAGACGGCATCTGCGACCACTGAAAACCCTTCACCCCTGAACAGGCCTCTGTGGATTTCCTGGAACTTGGACTGTAATTTAAGCCACCATGAAAGGAACTTGGGATGAGATAAAGGTGATACTATTGTCCGAGTGTGATCTCAGACCTAGGGGGAGGTAAACAAAGCTGGGGAAGAATGTATCACCAATAATGACCACCCAGCATCTGTGCTGAAATTACCTTGGACTGCGTAAAATGTGATTCTGGCAGGGGAAGATCACAACCCATCAACTCAAAAAACCAACAACTCAAAAGAGAAAGACTGAGATGGGACTAATTAGAATTGAGGGAATTATTCAACCAATAGAATAGGAGAACTGTGTAGCAAATGAGTATTAATTCCTTTGTTTGCAAAAATGTGTAAATAGTGAAAAGTTTCAAATTACCTCAAGACCCTCACCACCAAGAAGTCCAGAGAAGGACCAATGGGACACCACTGGGTCCATAGATGGTGACTATCTTCTGCTTAATCTCTCTCTTTCTCACTCGTTCTCTCTCTCCCTCTCTCTCTTTTCTATTTCTATCTCTCTACCTCATAGTTTATTGTTAAATATAATCTATACTATTGACTTTGGCATATGGTCTCATTTGCAAACTAATGCTCAATATACAGTTTGCATGCAGCCAGTCTTCTGTGGAAGCTAAAGACAGTTACAGCAAAGAGAGATACGGCCTATTTCTCAT
This sequence comes from Calyptomena viridis, assembly GCA_013390005.1. NCBI lineage: Eukaryota > Metazoa > Chordata > Aves > Passeriformes > Eurylaimidae > Calyptomena > Calyptomena viridis. The sequence goes on along the minus strand of WEIV01011803.1, from coordinate 24,109 downwards.
CAGTTGGTGTCAGGAACTGGACCATCATGTTTGGAGCCATGTTTGAGGTACCAGTATAAACAGAGCCCCACTACTGGCAGAGAAAGACTTTCACAACATTAAGAAAAATTTTTAGATCAAAAATTTTTGCCCCTCAGTCTTGGAGTCAATCAAGAGATGAATGTAATTTTCACCTCTCTGACAGGGAATTACAAATCTCTCCAAGTGCAGAAAACTGTTGCATGGGGCTGCTCTTGGTCTCCTACAGAAGGAAAACCCTGAAGGATCTGGTGAAAGAACAGCCTGTAGACTGTGGAGCCAATCCCAGAAGAAAACTTGTTATATTTAATTAGCCTCATAGTCGTATTGAGAGAGTTAACAGTATTTTAATAAGTTGCCATTGTGCTCATGCTGTTTTAAAATGGTAGTGTGTAGCACCCTAAGTTATATCTGAGAAGAGACCCTCCACAGAGTCGACTTGTTAACAACACTGCTGTAGAGTGAAGAACAGTGGCCTTTAATTATATAACCACATGCAGTCTCCTGACAGTTTGTTACACACATGATAAACCAAGGACTTACACTTTTTGAATCCAAATTTCAAGGCAATTTTTACTGGCACACTAGAAGTACACTGTGTGTTGAGAAGCTGTTAACATGTCTCCATTAAAATGACAATATACATCACCTGTGATGTCCTGGTCCCTATGGTTCCCAGTTGGCTCATTTAAATTCCCTCAATGTATGAAAATTAAAAGTTGATAAAAGAATATTTTAAGGCTTCCACAAAGATGAAAGAAACCTATGCAGAGAACGCTGGGGTTAATAATAAAAGACTTTAACCCTGGAGCTCACAAAAATAAATGGTTATTGCTTCAGTGTAGCAAATGGCACTGTTATGGAATATTTATGCAGTTTCCTGCAACACACAGAATTTCTTAAAAGAAATTAACTTCACAAACTGATCTATGTCGCTCATACATTATTGCAGGATCTCAGAGGAAGCAATATTTCACAAGTTGGTATGATATTAATAAATCGTTGCTTTCTATCCCTTCTTACTGCCTTTTTTTTTTTAATATAGGAAACAAGAAGAAATGGAACTGTCTGAAATAGCCTAAAAGTATCATCCAGGAGATACGAGAGACAATTGTGTGACAGCTGTATGATGTACATTACGGGGCCAGAAGTGTGCTGTTGACAGTGCCAGCACCTTCTCAATGGTAGTTGTGTGAATGATGCTGCAGAGCTCCCATTTGTGGCTTACGTGAGAAATAAAAAGAGGGTATTTGGGGCAGCACATTTGTAATCAGCTGCAGCAAATACTACCCCCCAAGCCAGCTGTATCATCCAGATACTCAGGTATGGCAGTGCTGTTTTAGTGACAGCCAAATGTTCTGCATGATTGTGCATATGGGTGATGAGTAGAGGCATTTGTATTTCTATTTATCAATACTCTTTTTTTCTCACCCCTTACACCATTAATTAACATATGTGCTGCCAATCCAAATTCAACTGTGACTGCTTAGATTCAAGGAGTGTAGCTGCTTAGACTCAAAGAGTGTGGCTGTTTTGGCCTGTGCTAAGTACAGAAGAAAGGAAGACACCCTTGAGTAAACTTCAGCAGTGTCATCTCATTTAACACAGTTGGGCTGCATTTTCCTGTCCTCATCTAACTGCAACCAAACACAATGAAATGTTCTTCCCACTAGTCCCAAAACAGAGGTGGTGACCCTTCAGAACAGAATGATGCCAACCTGCATATATTCCTTCTAACCTGAGTCAATTAAAGTAATCCCCAGCTGACTCAGCTACTATAAAGAGTTGTGTTTGCTTTGAATGAACTGGATTAAAGAGTCAGCATCTAAACCCCTGTCCCAGAAGAGCAGGATGAATTTGGTAGAGGGAGGAGAGACCATCTCAGCAGCTCCCATCCAGGGCAACACATATCCACAGCCTCCTCTCAATGAACACAACCTCCCCGGGGATCACACCAGTTCAGGAAATTTATTTACCATAATTGGTAATTAGGTAATTAGGTTGGTAACACCTCCCAGAACAGCTCTTGAATCTGAGTATCTGCACCATTAAGTCCTGATGCTGAAAACTAGTATTAGCCTTGCAAAATTATAGCTTTGACAGCATTTCTCTCAAATTGGCAGAATCAATCAAATTCAGCAAATCCCATCAATCCTATCAGTTTACTTTGTGTGTTTATTTTTTCTTTTAAAAAATCTGAATTGAACTTGAAGCCTTCTACTCATTTGCTTCCTTCAAATCATTACCAATTATTGTTAGCCATTACTTTGTCACTATGAACTGAACCAAAAACTTGAGGGAGAATTTATGAAAAAAAATCTTTTGGCATATATATTTTCCACACAACAACTTAATTTCACTTTGAGAAAGACAGTTGTCTCCAGGCTTCTGTGGAAGGACTTCAGCTGCTATGTGAGTGTGCTGGGGCCAGGGCACAGGACAGATCATTAAAGAGAAAAAACAGAGACAAATTAACAAACAGGGAATTGGTGTCATTCAAAGAACAATTTCTTTTTCTCTGGGTGAGCTTGTCGTCAAAAAACTTACATGCACAGTACTTTCCTGTCCATTTATGAGACAGGTAACAGCAGTAATCTGGTATCTCTGACATAGTAACTATTGAAAACATCTTAAATGTCTTGATGACAGTTCATGCCAGCTTTCAGGTGTCTCCTAGGGTAGGCAGGAATGCTTTTTGTTGTCCTCCTCAACAAAGTTTTCCCACAAAGTCATAACTCTTGTAGCATTAGGATATTTAATGTCAGAGTCCCTCCCACCTCACCACACCAACAGTTTTGATCTCTGGTACCTGGTAATGCCTGGGCACTGGGGAGGGCAGGCAGTGGTCAGCAGGGGCTGGTGAGCCCTGAGCTTGCTGTGATCAGCTGGGAAGCACTGCTTCAACAGTGAGCTTCCCAGGAAAACTACATTGAGGTTCTCTTAGATCCTAGTTTTAAGTTTCCAAAAAGCACATTTTATTAAACAACTTTATCTTTAAAAAAAGCCCCACAAAACGTTAAAAAAAAGTGGCACTGGTCTTTTAGTGTCTCATGATTGCAGATATATTGACTGGAAAGACATTATTTTAATAGAGACTAGGTTTTTTTTGTCAGTTTTAAGTGTCTTCATACGAAGAAACAGGAAGGCTCAAGCCTTCAACAGCAATTACTGAATGACATTAAAAAAAAAAATTAATGTCAGATTTTTTTGCTACACATTTTGTAACATGCAAACCCCAGAAATTCCTAAAAGTAAATACAGGATAGTGCTTTTTGCCATGAAAAGGTGTTCAGTTTTAAGATCATTTCTATCATAATGAGTTTTAAGGGGTTATTTTTGTTTTCATCATGCCATTAGTAAAAAGTGATAGCTCTTTAGCTCTAATTAGACCACTATCATAAAGTCCATTAATAATTCAATAACCCCTTTATCTATGCTCTTCCCCTTCAGAGCTCTTCAATCAGGGATTATGCAGCAGGTTGCATTTTCTCTGAATATCCATTAGCTTTCCACCTCACTTGTGGGCTTTCCAAGGGATACAAATCAATGGATACAAAATTTTATTTATTTACTTGTTATTCCTCTGCTTTCAGGTTCGATGTAGAATAATGGTGGCAATGGGGGTAGGGGAAGGGGCACATAATAATCTCTGGTGTCACAGCCTTACAGCTTAATTTGCCATCTGATTTTTCACATGCAAGATTCTGACAGCATTGATCACCTGAATCTGTTAAACAATTTTTTCATGAGGCTGACACACTGCCCCAGTGCTTGCATCTATCAACATCTGCCTGATTTATTGACTTAATAACTGAAAATCATTTGGTAGCCCAGCTCTATTTCGCCTGAACACTGACCTGTGACCTTAATTTGCTGCCTTTTGAGTTTCTTTGTTCTCCCATAACAGGTAGCTTACTAATCAGCAGAAGCAGCTTTATAAACTTAGATAAATATTTAACTGAGATCTAGGAATATGAATGTTTAAATTAGTTCTTGCTGAAAAAGTATAAATAACCCAGACTAAGCAAAGCTACTGAAATCAAAGGCATGCTCGCAGAAAGGATGGGATTTGGCATGTTTTTAATATTTCATGTCTTTCTCTGTTCCTGTTTCAAAATATTGACAAACAGCTGTTCTGAATTTCTGAAATAAAAGAAACATTTCCCTCATTGCTACATCTTTGTAACAAAATCCAGAAAGCAAACACAGTATTTTTTTTCTATGAGGTACCAAAAATCAGACTAATTGTGATGAGGTGGCAGTGTTAGCTCAGAGGTAGTGATCTCAGGTTTTGGTAAAAGTTTGGTATTTAGCCCAATAGAAACCTAATTTAGAGCATATCCTAACATTTTATTTTAATAATCATTAAAAATCCTCTGCTGTAGGAACATTTCCAGCCTTCCTAGCCCTCCACCCACTGACCAGCAGTGCATACAAAACCACAGATTTTTTAAAGGAAATCCATTAGTATAGGGCTTGCTGTGAAACTTTGTATGAGCACAAAACACACTCACTCGTTTTTCTTGCTAAACAACACAATGGCATTCAGGATCCCTTAGACATGCCTATGAAACTGCTTTATCTAATATAAGATGTGACTTTCCAGTTAGAAATTGTAGTCATTTTCTTCAGCCATAAGGAAAATAAATACTAGTGTTTGGTAGTCCTTGAAAAAGCACTATTGAGAATGGCCTGAGAAGGTGATTTATGGGGTGGGGATGTATGGGAAAATAAACACTTTGGACCTGCTCCTGGTGAGAGTGCTTCCTTTCAGACCTGTTTCTCCCACCTCCCATTTCCCTGTCCCCTATGCTAAACTCAAACTGGGGCACAGCACAAAACAACTGGGGTTATAAAGCAGGGATTCAACATTGTTCACTGGCAACAAGAATGTGGCAGACAAAGTAAAGGTTTTTTTCCCCATGCCAGTTTGAAAAAGTAGAAGAACCCTTCCTGTTGTGAAAGCAGACCTCAGAGCACTTGAAAAGGGCAGGAAATGGGCATTTGTAGGAACGTGGTTTTGTCAGGAAGAAGACAGAAAAGTAGTTTTAAAGAGGACAACTCTGTTCCCAATATCAGTGCAGGAAAATAAGGAATAGGTCTCCTATGGGACCATGAAGACTGTGTGGCAGATTTAACCCTCTAATATGTAAGCAACATGCAAAATAACTGAAAACTAAGAGAAAAAGCCATCTTTCACTTCAAAATGAGATTAAATTCTAGTAAATCACCAAGGTAGAAAGTATTGGGTATTTATGTGTGTTTCAGTTTCAACAATGCAAAATTTCTCCTCTAACAACTTCAGAGATTTTAATTCATGCAAAATAACAATGCGCTCAATTATTCATGCAAACTGAGATTTATGTGGCTTCTATCTTAAGAGAAAGAATACACTTCAAAGGTTTGATGAGCATGACAACAATAGCTACTATTTTTAAATTTACTTAATATTTTCCAGCACTGAATATGTATTCAGTACTTCAATTTTTATTTAATTTAAATTATAAAAGTATGAGAGGGAAATAACAAAGCCTAGCCTGTGTAGTTTATCAAGGCAAACAACAATCTTCTTGGATGTGGATTAGTAGTTCAGCCAGCAGATCTGAACATACTTTTCCTCCCCATGGAAGGCTGGCTGGCATACAGGTCAGTACTCAAGTCTGGACAGTCATTTGTTACAGGACTTAAAGGGGAAAAAAACATATTTCTAAGAATGACATCTTCAAAATTCTTCCTATAGTTCATTTCTGTAATATACAAGTATCATGTTCATGGTCTGTTGTCAGTCAAATTAAGAACATGTTATTTAATGTCCATCATCTAGACAGCAAAAATAAGTGAAAACATCTTGATTTGCTTCTTTTAGTGTATGTCAATTGTGCGCATAATATTCGAAGGTTAATAGCGTGACAATGATGGACCAAACCATGCAAAGGATATCTTTCTAACAATGGACAATCTCCTTGTGAAATGGATTGGAAAGAATGTGATAGTGTACAGAAGACTATACTAAAATTATGGCCCTTCAATCTGATGAACAGTGGAAATGTTACTTGCTCAAAGGCACCGTTAAAATTAGAAACATCTATCTATACATTGTCTTGAAAACTGCTATACACCTCTGCACACACACTTAATGTCTATATTATTCTGTTTGAGAACTTGACTGTAGCTTACTTGTAGGATCTGCTTAGACAAGAAGACATAAGAAGAAAAATCTGAATTCTTGCATCAGGAATGCTGCAATTGTTCAAGCAAAGTATGTAAACAACAACAATAATAGAAATCCTTCTATCAAATAAGTTGCCATATAAGATTGTCTTTCTTCATAAAAATGCTATTAGCAAATGAGACTTCTAATACTTAAATGACAAAATATTGCAAAATATTGAGATCTTAACCTCTTCACATTTTTTTTGTACTTAATGGAATCAGAAATATTTTCAGATCAATTAGCAATTATAAGAAGTATTTTGCTCCCCTATGGATAACTTTTTCTTCAAAAAAGCCCAGGTATTTTCGAGAAGCTTCAAGGAGCCTTGGTGTAGCAATGTTGTAAGAAAACTTTTGGTTTTGTTTATTCTAATGCATCTTCACTTTCATTAGAGCTCTCCACATATGTGACTGAGAAATTATAGAAGTTACTTTGTCCTCCTTCTGAATAGGTAATTGCATCTTCCTAAATATATAAAAACGAAATTATTCTCTCTAAATGCAGAGGTTTTCTCAGGGTAACATTTTATTTAATTTTTACAATAAAACACCATTCTACCAGTTGGTTCATAAATTCTTATATTAAATCTCTAAAGACTCTGCTCCTCATACTAAGGAAATTGAGGTGAAGGTCCAAATTTGCGTGTATATATCAAACAGGACTTAAAAATCTTTTACTAAAAAATCAAGATTTTGACTATCAACTAAATGCCAAGACAAACTATCATTGTTATTTACAAGGAAGTGCATTAGCTGTTGATCTTAGAAGAAAAGAAATCCATGTTACTCAAAACAGCTCTCTAAAACATTCCACTGCAGAAGTAGACATTTTTAAGCATGGATATTTGTGGGCAGCTGGAAAGAGAAACATTACTGCTGCACACAACAGCAGGAGTAAACTCCAAACAGACATGCTAGGTGCTGCAATTCTAGCTCAACATTACCTAGGACTTTCACATTATTAATCATCTGGGAGTGGCCCAAAGGACAGGTCAGTGCTAATGTTGAATAAGATATCAACTGAGGAAACATTCAGATGAATTTTAGATTTTAAAATGAAATGCAATCCAGAAAAAAAAAACCTTCAAAGCTGTAACACAAACGTAGGAACTTTATCCACTGTTTCACGAAAGAAAGTATCTCATTTGTTGTAAAAGCAGTATTAATAGCTAGGGGGAAGCAGTTTGTTTTGGTTTAGTTTTTTCCTTGGCCATCAGCTGAAACTGAGGCAGACTGAGACATTAAAAGTTCAAAGGAATACAAATACATTGACCAGAGCTCAAAGTCCCATCAGTTCTATTCCCCTGAAGGCAGCTACCATGGAGAGATGGCAGAAGTGCTTTTGTCATCAGGTGCTAAAGGGAACCAGAGTAAAACCTCCATTTTATGTTGTAAATGGGTTCTTCAAGGGGTGTCTACACTTACAGGCTTTACCAAACATATAGATTATTAAAAGTGCTTTCAAAGATGGGGATGGATGTGCTTGGTGAGGTTAACAAGGACCAACATATTCCAAATGCTATGGGGAAAAGAAAGTGGCGAGAGAAGGGAGCAGTGCAGGGAAGATTAACCAGAGAACAGCTTAGAATAACAAGAAAGCTGAACTGTATTTCAAAGTGGAAATCCTGATCAATAATTGAGGAAAGAGGGAACTGTGATCAGAGCAATGAAGTTGACAATGACGCCAACATTTTGGATGTGTAGGAAGGGAGAATGTTTGAAGTAGTGAAAATGAAATTAAAATCTATTGTAAAAAATGCTGAGATTTCAGCAGCAAATATATAAAAGAGAGAGGAAAAATGACAGGATAGGATATGATAAAGCAAGCAGAACAATCTAAGTTGTTAGCTGAAGTTAATTGTGAGCAATAGTAATAATACTACTTAACTTTAGTTCATTACTCATTTTGCACTAGGAAAAGACCAAATTTTACTTAAACAAAAACTGTGTAATTTTCAGTATAAAAAGGAGATGAGTTATCCATAGCTAATTTTCAGAGACTAGAAAGAAGAGAATTGATATTTTGAGTATTGACAGCTGAGGGCTGGATCACTCAGAGATTACAGTGATCCCAGGGCAATGCATATCATGCTTTGTTTCCTTTGCTCCCCCTCAAGGAAATCCCAACTTTTATTGCAGTTTGGCCCCATTTGATGGCAATAACATAAAGACTTTCTATAACACTTCATTAAGTAAGTGCAAAGGCCAATGCATAAAAGAGTTTATGTTCTCAAACTACTGAATGTGCTTGGATCAGTTACAAAGAATGAGATTTTATACTGCAAAACACAGTGCAACACAAGTGATACAGAATAAGTGAGTACTGTGCCTTTGACTCTAAACCAGTTCAGGTGACCCTTTCCCTTCTCCCTCTCTGAATACCAGAAAGAGTAAATTGAGAAGAAATAAAAGCAAAACCATTTCTGAGCTTCTATAAAGTGAGGCAGGGTTTTTTTCCCTGTAAAAATTCCTTCTTCATGCACGAAATAAAAGAGATTTAATAAATTCTGCCCCCCAAATGTTAAGAAGAAACCTTAGCTTATCATTAGTACTGATTAATGCACCATTCGCACGTGATGGAAAAACAAGGCAAACATCAGGGCGTTGATCAGCACTGCTGCAAACTCCATACTATCTCATTGCTTAAATAATTCATTTTCAGCTTTCAAAATGAGGTGAAGTGACAAACTAGACCAATTTCTTGCCACGTCCTATTTAGGGCATCATAAAATTTCAGCAAGTTGTACTAGAACACAAGTCTGCAATGGAAAAACACTATAAAAAACTTTCAGTATTCCCACAGAAGTCTCACATTGAATGTAAACAGGTTACAGACTAAATCAGAGCCTTTAGAGAGTCAAACTTGTTTTACTTACTATGTAATGTTTGTAAAGATGCAAACTTATTTATGGGATCCAGCAGCTGAGATTATCAGTGAGATTCTAGATAAAGTTGGATTAAAACATTTGATAAATGGCTGACCTCTGAGTATTCCTTTTCTGGTATAAATAGACAAATTTTCAAGCACATCAGCTTTCCTCTGATCCAAGGAAACAGATCAGAGAGACGAAGTAAGATTGTTACACCTTCCAGCATGTGGCAAACTACATACTTACCAGCTGCAACCAGCAGCAGTCCTAATACAGATTAAATACAGAAAATCACTTTGTAAGAGGAGATAATATTATAACAAGACAAGTATTTGAGATTGTTACAAAACAGATATATTCTTGCCTACCTTATATTTCCTTATATAGAAATTTGCCATTAAAAGAAACCCAAGTCACAATGCACTACACCCCTCTGACTACTGGAGGCTCACCGTTGTAAATATTGCATTTTCTCTGAGTAATTTCAGCTTGTGTCACCAATGTGGCATAATTAAACTGGGACCTGGATTTTCCTGCTCTGCTTGAAAGGAATCAGCACTAAGTTTCTTCACCTTCTCTCATCAGTTTACATGATTTGATATGCCCCTGTACTAGCTGGAACAACAAATAAAGCACTACACAAGTACTAGCACAACATCAGAAGTCCTTAAGTTTTGATCCAGTTCTGGTTTTATTGCTCTCTCTTTGGTTCAGTTAGTACTACTTGAAGTGCTTCTATTTTAAAAAGTTTTATACAACTGCATTTAATATAATCTACGCAATAGATTTTATATCAGAGACAAGTTAGCCTATTTTGACTTTACCCACAAAATATTTTGACTTGCCAGAAATTATTTAACTTCATTTAACTTCACTTAGTGGTGTGCTAAAGTTTAAAACAACAAACACTGTGTAAAAAAGCAGTTTGAACAAAAATATGGGGTCTGTATGGACTGGACACCAACGACCTGCACAGCTATTCCCGTTACTCCTCATTTGCTTGATATCTTTCTCACTTCTTATTCTTAAACCTCGTGGTCCTTCCACTCAATCTACTTCTGTGTAACACAGCCCAGCACCAAGCTCTCTCTCAGCTCTTAGGCCATTGACACACTCCACTCACTTGGGCCCTTTTGCCATGAGCAACAGAAAGGGGCCAAGAGCTTTGAGCTGCTGCCTCATGGAGCAGCAGATTATTGTTTATTAACTACATAATGATCATGGAGAAGCAGCTATCAGCTATGCTGAGTTCATTTCTGACTTTTGCTGTCTGGAGTGCACTCCTACACATCTTCATCACAGCAGAATGAAAAAAAAAAAAACCAAACTAAGCCAATACAAAACAAACCGAAAAATTCTGGCAGTCACTGAGGATACATCTGAACTGATGAGAAGCTGCAGTTGTGGTTTAGTGTGCCTTCTTTAAGCCCACTAGGGATTCTGTAGCTCCCCACTGGCACCATCACATTCAAGGTCAAGTAACTGATTCAGATCTAATTTTGTTCTTATGCTGACACTGTAGTGGTAGTAATGTTGTACTTGAAATTCTGCAAAACACTCCATGTCTTAGAGCTCTGAACCACATATCCTATTTCAAATCTCCAGATTATCTAATAATATAAACTTCTTCTACTAAAATATTAAAGTGTGTCACAATTGATAGTTTTACGGAAGTTTCCTACATTGCTTTTTTAAATTTCAAATACTTACCTTTGCTGGACCGAAAAAAAATGTAGTTAATTGTGCATCTCCTGCTACAGGTATGTTTTTTGGTTTGTTTTTTAAGTGATTAATTTATTAAAATAAGCCATACTTCTGACACGGAACATTCAGCTTTTGTAATTTGAATTAATAGCTACCTTACACTCATTTTTGAGACATATTTGGCTTGGAAAGTTTATGCATCTGTTTCCAAGTAAATTGCAAATAGCATGATATACATAGTGAGAGAGATTTTTCCTCTTCAGTACATGGGCAAAAAAACACTCAAGAGTATGTTTTTGTTCAGGGAAAATCAGTCTACCTTGAAGAGGTTTATGTAGGTCTATTTCTAGTCCTTGAAAATGCACTTTTAATATGTGGGCATTAAAGATCTCTTCATTAGAAAGATGACTCACAATCCAACCTGCAAGTGCAAAATTCAGCTGCTGCCTTTAATTTTGAGAGTCAAATGAAATTTTGTTCTCTATAATCATTTTCCCAGTTGAGTCTGACAGATGTACAGTTCACTGCTGATGGAAAAGATCAACACAAAACCCACAACTGGGCCTCATAAACAGTAACTGCTGGGGAAAGAAGAAAAGATATTTGAACTTCTGAATGAAACCTCCACATGTACCCTAATCCCTGCAAAACTTCAAGCCCATGAATCTCTTTTCCCCCTCTGCTTCCCTTTCTGCTGTCTGGGCTGCCCCCAGGGACAACACCCTGGTGCTAACTTGGAGCTAATCCCTGTTTTGGGCTTGTGCAAGATACTTACATGAGGGTTGGATTTGAAGCTAAGTTATTAATAATACACTGTAACATTAAAGCACCAACAAGAATCTGTTGTAACTCTTCCTTCTGTCAACCACTTTAATTAAAAAAATCACTGTGGTATGACATCTGTAAAATAAAAGCTATATAAGCTGTATGGACAGGGCTGTTGAATAGACCTAGTGAACCCCACATTCACCACCAACCTAGGAAAACTTACTACAAACACTCTGTAACTGTGGAATTCAGTAAGATAAAACTGAATCACAGCTTCACAAAAATCTGTGAAATCTAAAGGGGAAATGTGAGAAAGCAGAAATTTGGTTGGGTCTTTTTTTGTAGTTGTAGCTATCAATGACTACAAGTCTAGTGCCTTCTACCATAAACAAATTTATAAAACTTGTACAGTGACCATTCCAAGAAAAGCTTTGTAAAATTTCTTTTTTTAATAAAGTTGGTCTAGCAGCCTCATCCATAATGTACATAATGAATAATAATGTCAGTCATCTATCAGACCATGCAAATGTTGGCATAGCACACAATGTACTTCATGTATCCATTAAATGCACAGAAACACAAACAAATCTAATGGATTTACACAGGCACATAGCTGAATTTTGAAATTGTCTCCCTTTCCCTCCGTCTCACATAAAATCCCCATGATTTTTTAACTTATTTATTTAATAAATTACACAGACTGAGGTTGTTCCATTTGCATCTTTAACAAATGCCACAGAAGCACATTCTCCCCAGCGCTGGAGATGGAGAGCAGAAAGTGAGTCATCTTGTCCATCTCCCAGCCAGCAAAGGGCTTCCTACAGCTGCCATCCTCTGGCACTGCCAGATTTGAGATGTCAGCCTTGCAGTGCCATCCACACTCCCCTTCAGAGGGAGCTCTGCAAGTCACTAAATCTAATTATCCAAAGGTACTTATTAAGATTCAGGCAGAAGTTATAATTGCTTAATCTCATGTCATTATTATTATTAACTACTCACTCTAACATGAAATTTCCTCTCCTTTCTTATGTTTGCACTCTTCAGGTGGGTGTACGCTGCTATCAACCCTTGTCACATCTTGGCCAAAATATTTCTGAAGTCTCTTTGAACCTTTGTCTTTAAAAGGAATCCCATTAGCTCTGTCATTAGTCACACAGCTGTGATCTTTCAGTTTGTCAATAACTTTTTGATAACAAGCCTTAGTGCTCAGACATTTGAACTTGTATGCTTCAGACAACCTCTCAATACAGGAAAAAGGCTGCAGGTTGCAGCAGGATTGCTTCCTACAGTCCAAACAGCCAGAAATGTTCATTAGAGGGGAAGGCTGCTGTGATATTTGTTTAAGAAATGGATTAATGAGTACAAGATGCTTCAGAGATTAGGAAGTCTTTGCATACGAAAGAGCCAATCAGAGCCACATGGAACTTTTTTTCCAAAAAGAGGCCCCAACCTAAGTCAAATGGCACCACATAACAGCATATGTTAATATAACATTGCATATTCTTGTATTTTTATCTTCATTAAAAGCAGTGCTGGAATATTCCTACCTCCTTTTGTTTTTATTTTAATAAGGCAAACTTAGCAACTCAGCTATATAATGGAGCAAGGTAATATCACCTAAAACCCCTCAAGCTTACTGGTATATACCAGTCAGGTACAAAACACCATTCTTTTTTTAGCTACTACTTGGTTTTGCAATTTTTTCCCTTTTATTTGTAATTATGATTTCTATTTTGCAACAGGAACAACTTTTTTTGCTTTGACTCATTTCTCCCACAGAGGTAATAAATCTTCAAGAAAAAATAATAAAGATCAGGACTCTCAAGGCTTTACAGGTTTTGTAAATACATGTTTCCTATCCATCAGAGTCATGCAGGGTGAAGGTTAGGGAGTTAGGGTTAGGGTTAGAGGGTTAAGGTAAGGCAGTTAGGGGTTAGGGTTAGGATGGGCTTCATCTTAGTCCAACAAATCAACAAATCTGTACATTGCAACTGTCCATATGGATTTCTTTGCCCTGCTGCCTCTGAGGAGCATCTGTGTGGACACTCTTAGTGTGTTCCCACACCAAGAGCCTCTACTGCCTTGTGACCTGAAGTGCTTTCTCCTGGACACATGGAGGCTCCTGGGACAGGGCAGAAATCCCTTTCCCTGCATATGGTTCACCTGATGTGGCACAGACCAGCCAGGACCAGTGAAGTAACCTGCTTTCCTTCTGGCTCTGCAGCCAGACACATTTAATGAAATGCACAGAAAGAAAGAAAACAGATGCCATCTGCTACACATGTCATAAATCTTCCTTGGATAGCTTGCACCACTTAAGATAATTAATTAAAAAACAGTCAGGATAATTATTTTTAAATCAATAACTTCTAAATAATTGTTTTAAAATCACATTAACAGATTCCCACTTAAAGTAGGCATAAAATTTTGGAATCTGTGAATACAGTCCAGTGTTTTTATCCAACCAGTTAACTTTTGGGGCTTTTTTTAATTACACAAGAGATCCTTCATCTGATGAAATTATTTGTTAGCTATTAGCAACTTCTCTTCTCTCCATAATGGAAACTGATCATTTTAAATTCACCAGAATGTTTCATTTAAAAGAGGATACAACCTAAATAACCTGCCAGAGAGCTAGCTCTACTCTAGGCATGCAGTAAACAGCAAACATACACACTATGCTTGAAAAACATGATAAAAGCCCTTTCACAATGCCTTATTCTCCTCCAAACACAAGGAATTACTAATGCACTGAGAAGTCCACTTGGTTAATTGATAGAGATATATTCATGTTTACTTTGCAAAAGATGATGCATGAGCTGCAAAAGTCATCCAGCACAAAATACAGTGCACTTCTGAGTAATATTTCCCAGGACATTGCTGGAAATAAAGCTTTGGACTTCAGGCTCTTGAATATGTGATGAACCTGAAATTAAGAATCTGTGAGACAATGATAAATACTAGAGCTTTAATTCCAAATACAATGGCTATTACTCCTGATACAATTCCCACTTCCACAATCCACCTTCTCTATAGCAGTATTCTCAAGTCCAAGACATGCTCTCATCATCTCAACATGATCTCAACATCTCACCAGTGTTTCTAGCTGTGTCCATCTTTTCTAGAAATATTACAGGTGAACCCATTGCCAAGCCAGAGAAAAAACCATTACTTATTGCTTTCTGAGAGCCTGTGGGTAAGCACATCGAGTTAAAAGTATCCCATTCATTAAAAAACTTCCACATTATTTTTGTCATCTTTGCTACAACTATTCAAATGCTAAATGGAATAGTATCCTTTCAGGATAGTTAATGTGGCAATTATAAAAAATTCATATTCTTATTTTTCCTGTACTTTCCTGAAACATATAAGCTACTTTATATATTCTAGTATCACAGCCTTTACTTAAATGTTTATGGACATATCTTAAGTAATGCATACAAGTTTACACACAAACTTCTTAAAAAAATTAAACAAAATTTTTATTAATTTTTTCTGAACACTAGTATAGATATCATTAACATGATTTTTCAAGGTTATAATGATAGTATTTCTCTGTATTAAAAATGGTCTGGAAGACCATATCTTTTTAGATGACAGAAATATTTTTTATAAACTCAAAACATCCTTCTTAAATGTTGCATCTGACTTAAAGGTGTCTGGTGGGTTTTTTTTGTGGAATTGGCTGCATTTAAGATGCTGCCTTCAAAGAACACATTGCACATGGCACTAAATCAGGAAAATCATTTGAATGAGGCCTGTGGTTTCATTGCAGCATTGTCAGCTTTCTCAGTTATGTCTCATTGGAAATACTGCTAAATGAAGATCTTGTTTCAGGTGTAATTTTGCACAGTATTAGAATAACCCACATATACACTTTAATTAAATAACTGCATTTTGCAATATTGAAACATCTTTAATTGTTATATTGAAAACAACTGCTATAAAAGTGCATAAATGATTTAAAGTAACATTTTACCTTCCTTTTCAAGCATTAGAAGTTTGTTCTTCAGATTTATTCATTAAAAAGTTATGCATCATTTACAACTTCCTGCGTTTTTATGGCTCAAGAGGCTGAACAGCACCATGCTCATACAGGGAACTTTTGCTGTCCATTAACAAAACCTTTCACCCCATGAGTAAGTGGTTTCACGCTGTGCCCATAAGGTTTTCACAAGATAAAAAAAGTACGTTTTGCTGGAGAAAAATACGAAAAGAAAAGAAAGAAGCCTGGATCTACCCAAAAGGGAAATGGCACAGGGACATCTGTGCCCTTGCCAGCTAAGTTGTTTCATATGAGTGCCAACTTACTAATATTCAATAACAATTGCATGTTTCATCAGAGATTGCATGCAAACATTTGCATATTGACACCAGTATGTAAAAATTCTTAAAAACTTGGTCTAGTGACCCCCTTGCAGGGGGTTTTGGACTAAGTGGTCTTTAAGGTTCATTCCAACACCCTAAT